>JABFOV010006358.1:0-10776 GCA_022817685.1 Aradophagus sp. ZL-2020
TCTCTGATCTGAATTAATCATTTTCGGTCACACTTCAGATTCAATGGAAGTTTTTAAATTAAAATCCGTAATTAAAAGACTCGTTTCAAATATGAAAGTTGCACTCGACACTGAATTAATTTTCAATTTGAAAAAAATGTATTGGATTATTAACTTCAATATTCTTTTGTTTACTCACACTTTGTTTACTTGATGTCACATTATCTTGATTTGTATGTTTTTGCGAATTCCCAGCATCTTTTTTTATTTGCTTCATTACATCTATGTAACTAACAACATAATGGGTACAGACAATAAATTCTGGCTTAGAATTCCATTGGTTATAACTGACATAAAACCTCGTCTGTAGCCAAATCCACTGTTGGCCTTTCGTAAGGAATCTGTAATAGCACGACACTCCTTCTCCTTTTTTCATCACTGCAAAAAGTTGCTTTTGTTACATATTACCTTATAGAACTTCAGGTATAGAAAAACAAGGGAATGCACGTACATGCACAGAAGTGTCAGTCAAGTTTATATTATTCAGTAGTGTCAGCTCAATATATTGGGCCGAAAAAAGAACAAATTTTAATTTCTCTGGTAAATATAATTTGGACTGTGCTTGGGTATGTGATGCTAAGCCGACGTAGGGCCTGTTTTTCTTTGTAGGTCCTATATAAGCTTAACGTTACAGCGTAAAGAAAAGAGCAAAAGTGTACAGAGTAAAAAAAGTTAAAAAATTATATATTTAAGCCCATATTCGCGCGATACAATATAATTTCACAATAAACTTTGATTTATTTTAATATTTCAGGCAATAACGATCACTGGTACTAGCCTGTTGATAACTAGTATATTTACTTTATTTTGTTTTTAGATATCTCCGCCTATGCAGCCGGTGTAATTTTGGCCGTAAAATACTTTGGTTTTGTAAATGTAAATGTAAATGTAAATGTAAATGAACACTTTTTTCCTCACATTTCTCTTAACATTTTTAATCTTTACTAATTTAATGCTCTCATAAAAATAGTGACGAATTAAGCTGAACGTATTGAAACTGAATTTATTTTGTGCATATACCAATTCAATACTCACAAGATTCGTGACATGTAACTACTTTGTCCAAATCATCTATATGATAATAATCATATCCCGATGTTCCAAGAACTTCAAAAGGCAGGTAACCGATAATCGGCGGTGCTCTGTGATCTAAAAATAAATATTTCCATTCGAGGCTGTGTCTGGAAGTAAACTCAGATTTTGTATTGTCCATAATAGACATCTCACGTATTAACTGGGGAATTTTCAAACGTCCAGTCCCTATGAATATTGTCCTGTTATTTAAAAGTTTTTTGTTATTAACATGTTGATAATTACAAGAGTGTACATTACATAACGAAATTAAAAGAACAGTAAAAACTACGAAGAGTCCTACTCATGGTCAATATAAATAATAAAAGATAGTTGCAACTGTTATTTTTCGTAACCAACTAAAAATTAAGGTTACACTCTTAAAAGAATTTACTTGATGCAAGCAAAGTACACTTGAATTAACTCAAAAGTTGATTTTATATTCTTCCAGGTCAACTATTGGTTACAGCAAATCAACTTGGATTGATTTGAAACAACGTTCACTTGAGCCAAGTGAAATGTCACTTGTTCGAACCAATTTAAGGCTAGAAGCAAGGGAAATCTGCCAATAATCTGGATTACTTGTTTCAAGTGAATTATTTTTAAGAGTGCAAATGCTCGCGCATTGTTTGCTAAAATTGGTAACTTACTTTGCATCACTTGAAGTGGTGTTAGATGATCGGTTATTCGGAATGATAGTTTCAATATTGTTTTCAGAATTCGATCCTGTAAAAATTACTGATTTGAATGTTATAATTGTACATGATGTAATTATATAAATCAACTGAACTGTGAGAATAAATCACCTGTTAACTGACTAAATCTGCGTCTTATTAAATGCCACATTTTAATTTATTCTTTGTTTACATTAATGAGTCAATCATTTAATTTGATTCGGCAGTCGAGCGGATCTGGTTAACTTTCTCAAAAATTGCAAGCAAACGCGTAGAGATTAAATGACAGCATTAATTGAAGAGAGATATCTTACATGAATAAAAAAAATATTAAAGTTGTTAATGTTAGGCAGGAGTTGAGCAATTTTCTTCCTTCAAATAAGAAAGTAGATCTGCTCAAAATAAAATTCTACCGAAAATCAAGATTTTAAAAAATGATTAATTATAATTTTTTAAAACTGAAAATTTTGTTAATTTGTAACAAAATATGATGTAACTTTTAAGCAAATTTGTTATTCTTCAAAAAAATAAATAAATAAATAAATAAATAGAAATAAATGTAACCGATCCGCTTTTGTGATATTTTTGAAAGGTCTATATAATAAGGATTTAATGTATATTTGGCAAGTTTTTTTTCTTATCTACAAATTTGTGTATTAACCGACCGCTAAGATTTAATTTACTTTAGCACAAATTTTTGTTGTTTCTCTTATTCTTAAATTTCATTATTTAGAAAAAGCAATTTTCACAGTACTTATTTTTCAAATCAAAAATACGAAGCTCACTGTTTTCACGTAATTTTTGGGTGTTATTTTGTTAATACATGTAAACCCAGGTAACAATGTCAATTTTCGTTAATTTGTTGACGACTCGTCAATGACTCGAATTCAATTTTGACTCGTTGACGACTCGTCAGTGGATCCGAAATTTGACCTCGATTCGTTAGCAAGTCGTATATTTTTACCTGGAATGAAAATAGTTTTTACGATGTTACATTATTCGAGGTAATCAATGAGTCAGAACTAAATGGAATTCAAACATATAGATTTCATGAATTTGAACTTGGTATAAAGAAAACTACTAACAATACTAGTTTAATGTTTGTATCGTATTTGCATATGATAATAAATGAAACTTATAAAGCAATTAAATTTGGATTACAACCACAAAAAAAGGGTATCTTTGCATTCAATGAACATTTGAGTTACTTTTCAATACCTGTTTTCCCCACAAAATCACAAATCACATGATGTCAAATTATGTAACATATTTCATAAAAATATTCTTTTCTACATTAATTGACATGTTTCGTAAATGTTGTATTTTTTTATTTCTTTTTGAATTTGAGCGATTGCTATTATTTACTTACTATTTACCCGTAACGTAAGTAAAATAAAATAATTGACTTGTGATTGACAAATTAATGCAAACGTAAATTATGTGAAAAAAGGACATTCTATGAAATACAACCTTGATCAATCAGGCAATTTTCATCATCTGAATGTGTTTACATGCAGATGTATTTGTCAGTATTAACTTGTTAAGTTTACACAGGTCGAATCGATCTGAGCCGTCTTTGATTGTTTTCCCAAGATCATTTCTTGTGTGTTTTTTTTTTTTTTTACAAATAAATAAACAATAATGTACGAGTTTATTTTTTTAAAATTGCCGCCATTTTGGTAATTATTCGAATTTCATAAAACCCCTACGCTACGTTCTAGATAATTTTATAGAGATTTGAAAAATTCATAACCGATTATTCTGCGATGTTTCAGGGCTTCCCGGGAACGACCGCAAACATCAATGGATTTTTTAGAGGCGATTAGCGTTTGCAGCTGTTACATTAAAAATATATAGTTCTTTTAGTTTCTTTGATCTATTTATAATTTCAAAAGTTACATTAATAAAATGTAAAATACCCGAAGTGTTTGCGTTTCTTACAATAGCGAAAAAAAAATTCATAAATATCGTTCATTTTTAAAGGCGCAAGAGGGCGGGCACCCCTTAATCGAGTTGAATCTTGAGCGTATTCACGAGTTTTTTTTTCTGACAGTATCAGCGATCAGAGCTTTTATCAGTGAATGAAAAGAATTGGCAAGCACGTTCTTCTGAAGGATACGTGAGACTAGGAGAATGAAGATTAAGAAAATAATAAAAATGAATGATCCTAGGTCAATAATTTTATGTGTATGCAGACTTTCAAATAGAAAATACGTAAAAAAAAGAAAAAAAAATAAAAATAAATGTAATAAAGAAAACAATATGTTTTTCATTGAATTCAATTTCATTGATTTTGGTAAGAATTATATTTTTATTCGATATTAAAGTTAAATTATGAATATTCCTTCAGCAGTGGAATAACAATGTATTCCATTATTCATATATCGTGGAATAAAAGGAATATTCCAGTGATTTATTCCAAACACTTATAAATAATGAATATTCTTGTTATTCCCGGGAGTTATGGATTGCCGAACCCTTATATAAATATTAGTATTAATATTCTATATACGTTCGATTTCTTGAACAAAGGTCTGTATCAAATCAAAGTAACTCAAGCCAAACAACAACCTTATACTACAGATTGCGGGAAAATTTGAATAGAATAATAGTTTTGTGCTCAAATCGATGAGACTTGTACAGACCGTAAAGTGTTATTTTGATTCCTATTGGAATCAGAAGTTGTAAACTATTTTAACAACATTCCAGATTCTCGACAGGAATGAAAAACATTTTTGTAGGATTAAAATAAAAGGCAATAACACGGGGAGAAAAAATACTATCAAATCAAGAACGTAGGATATTAAGTCCACGATTTTAATTTGAAAACCACAAAAGATTGTTTTAAAAACCGGTCGAAATAGAATGCTCCGTGTCTACCTGAAAAAGCTAACCTAACTCATAAGCTTTTACACATTTGATACTTGAGAGTTGTTTTTTAAGTTGTAGGCTTCTGTAGCAAAAGGCAATGCAGATTTAAAGTATACAGTATTTATAATCAGTCAAATAATAAATATATATTTTCTGCGTCATAAAATCATTTCACGATATTATGTTAAGGCTAATTATGAAAGTAAATCATTTTACGAACATAAAATTATAACACGACGTTTCTCAATTATTATTAATTTTTTTTTTATTGTATTACTATTTTCTTAGTTATTATAATTTTGAATAGTATATATAATTAATAAATAAATAAATAAATAAAAAATATATATAGTTATAATCATAATAATTATTTATAATGAAAAATAATTTAAAAAATTAATACGTAACACGAGAGAATTCGTCATACATGTTATAACGCGAAGTTGTTGGATTAATATCAAATTGTAATTAAAAATTTTTTATCTAATAACGTTTTTTCTCCTCGTAGAGTAAAAATGATTTTAAATATTTATGTGAAAGAAAAACATATTTGAATTTGGATTCACTTACTAAAATAACCGATGAACTGAACAAGTTCATAAAGTGGTTCTTCTCGAAAATCAAGTCCACCTAATTTTACGTGACACGTAAATGACACCTGTTCATCTAAGATTTAATATGTAAATCATTAACATAGTACAATTGTTACAGATGCACTTATAACAAATACACTCAGAAAAATATCTTTCCGATGGAAGAAAATAATCATTTGTTGAGCTATCGTCTTGTGACAAAACGATATATTTTGATTGCAAAAATAGTCGATGTTTGTCGCTTCGCAACGACATTATTTTAGTTTGAATTGATTGCAAATGGAGCTTTTCCAAATTTAATATGAAATGATGTCGAAATGTCACAAGATTGCTACCATTTTGTTAAAAAATAGTATTTCAACAAAATTTTCTTCGTTTTGTATTGAAATGGTTGTTTTGGACAAATATTAAGATGTAAATTGTTTCACAATGAAGTGATTTCTCTTAAATTAAGGATATTGCCTCGTGTGTTGCAGAGCAAGAAGAAGTGCCCCTATCTTGCAATATATTACAAGTCAGAATGACAACTTCAAAAAAGCAAAAATTATCGGAAAAAATATCCATATTAATTTATTTTATGTCAATTTTTTCTACAATAAATTTTCATTTTACTTAATTGTTAACTGAAATTATTTTATAAATTTAATTTCAATTTATTTTGGGATAATAAAGTCATTGTAATTATTAAAAACGGCGGCAACATTGTCAGATATACTGTAAATATTCGCCTTGCGGAGTTAATTGCATTAGCATCGCATATCCTCAATCTCACTCACTATCATCACTATCTAATGTAATTTTGAATTTTGCAGGCCTTACAACGTTGCAGTCGAGTCGAACGCAAAAAGTCGATTATTTGTAAATGTTTCTGTAATCAGACAATCACAAACATTGTTTTTCACTGATATTACGAATATTAAGAATATTATTTTGAATACGAATAAACTCATATTTTTTATCCATTTTCCAGACATTGGAAGTAACGTCGTTAGTTGTAATGCGCTACTCCAAAACATTACAAAATTTGCTTAGCGGTAACGTAACGCGTTACATTTTTGTTTGCAAAGTAATGGTAACGTAACGACGTTAATATTTCAATTTAATGGCAACGAACATAAAGTAACGAAAAATATTTCCATATTTTTCGTGCAGCATCAATACTGCTTAAATTAATAAAGAATTAAAATCAACGATAGTTTTTTTTTTTTTTTTGTAAAAATGTTTAAAAAAAATGTTTAACTTAGTTAAACTAAGTTAAACCTGTTAAACAAATTTTTTTTAAATAGTCACACGATATATATTTTAATATACGAAGAAAGTTCATTTTTATTAATGATGTATTTATTTTAAAATCCTTATTTATGTACACTGAACGATCATATTGGTACTAATTCGTCGAAAAAGATATTGCAAAATCTTACGAGAAACTCGTATGTTTTGGTGATTTCACAAATGCTGATTATTATAAAATTTTTTTTGTATGATAATGAATTATGTAAATATATCTTAAAAGAAAAAAATTATGAAAAGTAACGACGTCACTTTAGCAGTAACGGTAATGGAAACCCGTTACGTGTGTTGCAAAGTAAGTAACGGTAACGGTAATACGTTGAATTTTTTTAAGTAACTTCCGATGTCTGGCGTTTTCAATGAATATGTTGGAAACTCTGCTTCGTGCCTTAATTTCCTTATCCTTTATTTTGTATGGTTGGCCTTAAAAATACTGATTAAACTTGTCTTTGCGATACTGAGCGTAACCTCAGAAAGTCTTCTCATCTGGCAACACGGCGATCACACGCAATTAACTTAGGCGTGAGTATCCGAACTAGCAAACCCATATGTGCGATATTTATTGTTGTGAAGACGCGTAATTACGAAGGCAAATAATAAATTTAGTTACATTACACTTCACCTACTTCTTATTATTAAAAAAACACGCTCGACCATTGAAAAACACAATTTCAACAAAAACATCAATTTTTCTGTATAATATTCCGTGAACTAAAACCTAAAACTTTTATTCGACTACTTAAATTATATTTTTTAAGAAATTCATTCTCTGCATTTTCATTTCACGAGGTAATATCCCGAAAAGAAATTTTTGTGAGTGTAAGCATTTATGATATATCACCTTTTTTAGTTTGACGATTTTCTCTTGACGCATTTTCTGGACACGAAAGAATATTGTACATCTGTGATTGATCTTCGTTGTAAATTATATCGTAAATATTGGTATTCAATAAATCACTAGGTAAATAGCCTAGCAACGAAGTAACACTTTCAGATGCATATTGTATCTTTCCGCATGACGATAAAACCATTATAAAACCATCCAAAGCCTGTTATTAAACGCATAAAAATGATCAGTGTTATTTTTATATTTTAATTTTATAATTTCAGATTTTATATTTATTTCTACTAGACAAAAAATATTTTTCCAATTTTTGTTTAATTCATTTGTTTAGATTTTTCACCTCTAATGTAAGATGAGTGAATTCTTCGTTTGATAAAAATGATGGTTTCCAATCCTCCTGAATTTCGTGAGCTCGTAATCTTACAGCAGTTTCTGTAATGTAATCATAATTATATTATCAACGTCACGTTTAGCAATATTTGTTATATTGCAACATAAACGAACTATAAACTATAATATAAACCAAATTTACACCGAGAAAACTGCGTCGCTAAAACAGTTACCTGCGTCGTTGTTTTAGCGACCTCACGTCGTAAAATCAGCTGTCCGTAAGTCGTAAGTATATTGAATGACCAGCGTCACAGATTTAGCCAACCGCGTCGTAAATTTGTCTGTCATTATCTTACGTTTATTTTTCCGCCGTAATTCGAGTTGTAATATTAAATTTATGAATATAACATCGTGAGTTACTTGTTATATTTTAATACAGAGATATACGTGATGTTTTTTAAAATTTTCTATTAATAATTTGTCTAAAGTTTATGACAAAAGTGAGGTTAGTTAAGATAGGAATAATATCACAGGAATCACATCACACTATCATAATCCATTTGCGCGCGGCGCCTCCCGCCATAACTCTCATGTCGCGACGGACATGCGCAGTTTCATCATTGAAATCTGTGCATCATTTTACGACGCGGTTTGCTATTTTTACGACTTGAGACGTAAAATCAGTGACTTGTAAAATAATGACTTAAGTCGTACGACTTGGTTTGCTGATTTTGCGACGCTCTTTTCTCAGTGTATCCTTATTTGAGCAGTCATATAATTTGATATAATCGACAGATTATTATTTTAATTTTGAATTTTGATCAAAAACTGTAGGACGTTTGGTCGAACAAATTTGTAAATCTGTTGTTTATACGGTATCATTTTCTCGTTGAGTGCACTGTTCGAATATTAGGAGTTCACAACATACTGCGCATGCTCAGATAACTAAAATGTTATACTTTTACAGTTATTCCCGAATTAGTAACTCCTTTAAAGCGTACGGTTGATTAGCATAGGGTAATACGTCGCGTTAAGTTATTTTATGTGTTCAGATAATAAATTTTACTAAATTTTTTTCTTTGTAGATGCATTACTTTCTTAACATATTCTTACCGTTATGATTTTTTAAGAAAAGAATTGTCGACTTCAGGACTGTCGACTTATCCATCTTTCTAGAACTAGTGCTTAACATGCTGCCTAATTCATTAACCAGCATATTAAATTGATCTCTTCTTTTTTTTTCACTAAGGTTTCGGGATTTCCTGCAAACAAAAATAAATAAATTATATCACATTCAATTTTTATTTTA
Source organism: Aradophagus sp. ZL-2020 (assembly GCA_022817685.1). Classification (NCBI taxonomy): domain Eukaryota; kingdom Metazoa; phylum Arthropoda; class Insecta; order Hymenoptera; family Scelionidae; genus Aradophagus; species Aradophagus sp. ZL-2020. Next base: position 9,022 of record JABFOV010006358.1, read on the forward strand.
TACATTATATGATTTTATATATTATATGATTATCCTGTAATGAGCACTGCCCGTTGGATTGTAAATATAAATAAATAAATAAAAAATAAATAATATTTTTCGAAAATAGATTATTATAAATTCAGATATAAGTCGCTAAACAACACTCAATATTTCTCAATATTTCTTTCTATTCTCTTAATGACGACTTTCTCAAGATATTGTTATTTTTGTTTTCAACGTCCAATTGTACAATCGTTTATTGAAATTTCAAATCATATAAAACATTTCAAATTTTATACAGGGTGTCAAAAAAATTCCAGGACGGTAAAATATTTCGCAATATTGATTTCGGAAGGTAAAATGAAATACAGAATCCCCCAGTTAATTTGATACAAAAATTCCCTTGTTAATATTAAAATGGGACACTCTGTATATATTGCAAAATTTGCTTACAAGTACACTGACAGAAAAATGTTTAGCTCAACTAGCTATATTTAATAGTTGCTGAAAATTGTTAAATAAACTATACATTTTACTTAGAGTATTTAAAATTTATTTGAATTAATAATCTCCTTATTAAAAAAAAAACAATTTACATAGTTGGCTCAACTATTGAATATAGTTGAGCCAACTGTATGCTGATTGTGTACACTATCATTTTTCTCAATGTACATTAAATAGTTCCAAGTGGCGCAAAAATAGGTGTGCATGTAATAAGAAAAGCTTATTCAAGTCTGTATGATGCCACAAGACACATTTTGGCGAAAAAACTGCAAATTTTGATTGTACTTAAATAAAATTAATTTTATATTCTGCAACCGGAATTTTGCTAAATTTAATTTGGAATGTAATATAATTTCATTAAAACAATAGCTCAAAAGATCACGCAAGATCCACGTTATAGTTTACTGTAATTTCAAATCGAAACTTAAAACTCAAAGAAAATCAAACTCAAGACCAGAATTATAACAAAGAAATGAATGGTTTATTCACAAACTTAAACGAAACTACAAACTGAAAAGGCTACAAGAGCCTGACTCGAGCGACAACAAAGTCTATTAAGTTCGTGATCAAGACACGAAAGAAAGACTCAATCTCGATCATTCACGAAGCGCCGAGTCTCAAAAATGATTTCGCCCACTACGAGGAAGCGTGCCATCACCAAATTATCTTTCAGACGGTTGCTGCCCAAAAACTTTGATCAACAGCGTCGTCGCTCTGACAACTTGAAACTCAAAATTACTCGAGTCTAGACAAATTCAAATTGACGGTCGAGGTGGTGCTCGCGCTGAATTTACCCATGCCTTGTCTTAACCTAACTCGAGGGACATAATAAATCACAACCAAACCGATGACATCATTAATTTGAAAATTCTAAAAGTCGAATAACAGCCTTTTGTTCGAAATCGCATCCAGCTCGACACTTCATTTGTTGTCAGTCCAACCGCAAAACATAATCCCAAAAACTGAAAACATCAAATGAGACATTTCCAAATTCTTCCCTAGCAGAGATGGGCATTCTATCAATCCACGATTAATCAATTGAATACTCTTATAATTCATATAATTATGAAATAATGGATTATTTCATAGAATAATCCCCGAAAACCAATTACTTGGATTAAATACATATTACTAATCCTACATTAACCCATCGTTGGTCGCGTTGCTTTGCTGAACAATCTTGGTCGCGTGTTAGCTAAACGCCTCGCGTTCTGATTGGTTTAGAAAATGCAGTGTTGCCATAGTTTCGTACTTGCGTTTTTAGCATAA
>JABFOV010006359.1:0-10780 GCA_022817685.1 Aradophagus sp. ZL-2020
GGCAGGGGGAACAGTGTGGGGAGGGGGGGGACAGAGGTGGGGAGGGAGGTGAGTGGGGGGGGAGAGGTGGGGTGGGAGGACGAGGGAGAGGATGACAACGTGAGAGGTGAGTGGGGGACGATGTGACAACAGTGGGGGTGAGATTGTGGGTCAGGGGTGGCGGAGGCAGATCTGTGAAGGAAAATTGTCGGCGCCGAAAACCGCGGTGGGAAACAACAGTCGACACAGTACCGGTTGTGGTTTCGTGATCGATCGATCGGCGACCGCAGGGTTCCGTGAGTTATCGCGATTCGTTGAGCTTCCCACATTCTCCAAACGATGGCAGTGACTGGCCGAACCGCAACGCCCGCCTCACTTGTCTGGCTAACGGGTCCGCTCTCCCCCCTCCGTTCAACTCTGTACCTCGTGTGTGGCACGCTTTTTACACGTGGACAGCGTGATTCCACTTCGACTGACTTCGCTAATCTTCGGCCGCGAGCGCGAGACGATGCCTTCCACGTGTCCATCATAAATACCGACGCAATTTACAATGCTCGACCATTTCGTTGCTTTATCGACAGCTTCGCGGCTCGCGCAATCGTCACGGCTCCGTACTTTTTACGACAAGCAACTTTCATTTTTGTTTGTACGATTTTCAAATAAATTTCGATACAATGTATGACGTTAATTTGAAATAACTTATTAGGGAAAAAAAGAAAGTCGAAATTCTATGCACCTTTGTATGAAACAATTTTATGCTTGATCAATTATTTTTTATATTACCAAGTCTGTATATTGTAGGTATATAGAAAAAAAGATTTCGCTGACAAAATCGTTTCAGAATGAAATTTCTAGCGAAGCTGACGTTTTACAAGATTGTATCGGCAGGATTGAACACAACGTTTGATTATTTTACCAATTAGATAAGCAGATGTGTTTTAGCACTTTGAAAATGTTTTTCAGCAATTTTCAACAGTCTTTTCTTTTTTCCGCGTCCAGTAAAGTTACATGGAAATGCCTGCGAAAAAACATTGAAAATTGAAACCAAAAACAATGTTGAAATTTAAGAAAAAACAATTTTCCATATTTTCCCATGTAATTTTTCCGAGTAATTTTCCGTGTGGTTTTCTCGCAAGAATTTCCTCGAGGTTTCTTATCTGGGTATCCGCAAGGGGAGTATATTAAAAGTTATAATACAAGGACTAGATATAGGTCTCCTTGAAAACAAAATTTCAATGTCTCAACTGTGTTTTTTTCGGCTATTTTAATAAATACTTTTATATTATCAATCAATTTCATCTACTATTATCAATTGTTCTATTCTATTGGACAACTTTAGACAAAATTCGAAAAAAAAAAAAAAAAAAAAAGAAAAAGTAGAAGACAATTACAATTAAGTACATCTACTATTTTCAGAACTGTTAATAAATTATCAATTAAATTAACAAAATCTGAGATTTGTAAGATAACGCAGTAACCATCAGTCGCGACATTTTGATTACTTGTTTTAAATGAAATTAAAAAAAAAAACGCGTTTTTGTTCAATCAGCTTCTTTTTCTAAATCAATTACGCGTCGACGACATGTATTTCGTCATTCAATAATTTTAATTACGGTCATTAATACAGAAATTTGTCTGCATTTTTCACATAGGCGGCAGTTTTTTTTGTGCTGAAAAATAACGGATACAGCAAATGGTCCTCTTACGGGATCGAACAGGTGCAAATCGAGAGCACTTTGACGACTAACAGTATTGCGTAACTGGATTTACTTCCGCACCCTTTCAAAAAACTCCAAGATACTGTTATAAACGATCTGAATGAACTTCCGTCACACGCAGAATAGAATTCACTTCGCCCTCGCAATAGTTAAAAGACCATTTCCTATTAGTTCAATCCGAAATGTGTTAAGTTGAATGCACTTTTCGGATGTATTCTTCCAACGTTCGAATATTCATTGCGTGGTTTACTTTTTATATTTAATCGAGATTTCTCGTTTGCTACTCAATTAAAAAAGTTAAAAAATTTAGAACGTACATTTAAAAACATACATTACAGCAATAAATGCTTGTAAATAAAATTTCATCGTACATCAATTTTCGTCACAAAATGATTCACGTAAAATTAATGAATAATGTATTTTCTAATTTCATATAGTGTCTAATTATTTGAACGAAATTTAAGTACTTATATTCTTTAAAGGATATGACAGAGACATCTCTTACGTCTTTGCTCAAACTTGAAAGTAATCATTGCGGTCGGTATATCGACGTCCGACCGGCATAAAGATGGTATAGTAGAATCTGATAAAATATTAAAAATATAAACTAACTTAATTAATTTAACCTAAACAACTTTAAGTCATTTACGTTGATGGCCTTAGATGATTTTTTCATGTATATGAATTAATATTTGATATTTGATAAAAAAATTGTCAATCTGATTTTTTTTTTATTTATTTTTTTTTTTTTCAAAAGATGGCATGTTTGTTGATTAAAAAATGTTTGCTTAGCAAGTTTTTAACCAACTAGAATGTAAACTTACGCTATTGTAATGACCACTTTCCCACAGCGATAGCACCATAATAATCAGCCGCATATGTCACGTTGTCTCACGAAGACACCTGGATATTTTACCTGCCTTTCTCAGAACGTTATAACCCTCTGCATGCGTTTGCAGAAAATGTAATTTTTTAATTTGATCGTATCTTTGCACATGACGATTAACCTCCAATAAAAGTAACTGTAATCTATGTAGGGGTGCTTTACAAATCTAAATACCTGAAGTAACTTATTCGACATAACTTGTTTGTATTTACGCATGTACATTAAAAAAAGTATATATACTAGAAAGAATGCACTTTATATTAGAAAATCTTTTTCTTTGTGACCCTTTCCAAAACGTGTGAATCCTTTTGAATTCAAATTATTATTTTGAGTGAAAAAAAGACTTGTTTTGGGAAAACGTCAAGAATTTTTTATGTCTTCACTGCAAAATTTAGTATTTCAAAAAACGTATATTCACCGATACACTTCTGATTAAACACAACGACTCATCGAACTGCAGTCGTGGCAGCTTGAAATTCCTCGTCAACGTTAACGTAAAATTTAGCATTTTATAATGAGTCCCACTTTTCAGCGTAGCATGACGTCACTCGATTGTAAATGGCCAGCAACTCAAGCGTTCTGTCGAGGAGCCCCGAAAAGAGAGAGAGAGAGAAAGAGAGAGAGAGAGAGAGAGAGTAAGAGTGAGAGAGAGAAAAAACTTAGCATAATCCCGATTTTTAACATGACAAACCAACGTCCGCATCTGTTTTAGCTGGCCTGTTCCGCCGAGCGTTGACCTAATCTTCCAAAAAAACGGGCTACGGGGTGATGAAACAAAGGGGATTTCTGCGCTCCACCGGCAACCAAATTGCGAGCCGCATACATATTATCAACGGCGTTTCCCGTTCGACTGTCCCGAGTCCATCATCTGCTAGGCCCAGCAGTTGCCGACAACTAATCATGCGAAATCGCAGGCCGAAAATTCGCATTGCTAATTCGCATGTACACAGTGTCGCGAACAACAACAAGGTGCCTTTCATTCATCTCGCCTCGGCGTCAGTCTCGTGCACAGTTTCCACAGACAGTGTTCCTTAATAGGGAATAGAACGAGAGGGAAGTGAACTTGGGTCCCTGCTGAAAGTCGGCTGGCGAAACTGGTCGACGCGGTGGTTTTTGAATCGACCCCACGAGGGGATGCCGACACACGCAAGACCGGGTGGGCCCCACGCGCGGTATCGCAATGCGAGGAATATGCGTAAGCTCCTGCGATGTCGGACGTCTGCGCGCGCTCCAGCTGCCGAGGAATCGACCCAAGTGCCGGGCCTCAGGGTGGAACTTTAAACGAAGGGGGGTCCGCAAGGAAGGCCGGAGGACAGATTATTCGCGACGCGTTTAAAGAGGGTCGCACGTGGGAAAGCGCGAGACACGTGCACCGAGACGGGCGTGCTTCAACACCTGGCATTCGGGGACGATCGGGAAAATGCCGCTGGGCTTCGAGGAAACTCGCGAGCGTGGGAAAAGGTGGCAGTTTCGGGGCAACGGCGCTTGTGCTCCGCGCGACCTCGGAAATAATCCGTCAGCAGTTTCGCCCTTCCGCTGAATCTCAACGTTCGCGCCATATGGTCGTCGTCGTCGTCCTCCTTCCCGGTGTAATCGTGAGCGACGAGCAACGCGTCTCGGCTCGCCGGTCAGCGAAAACAACGCGCCGTCATTACAGCTGCGACGTGCGCGTTGTTTTCGGATCCGCCGCTCGAGGACGATGGCAGGAAGGTGAGCCAGCCCGCAGCAGGTGACATTGGACGCGTGTCGGCGCCCCCTTTTTACGCGCAAGCAAAGCGTCTTACACAATCCCATTGTCCCGACACCTTTCTTCTCCACTTACTTGTGGTCTATTTAAGCCGAATCTAACGAGCCCGATTCCCTGCGAGAAACCGCCTGCAGGATTTCGGGTCAAGCGACCGGATCTTGATTTCTTCATACGGTCTCGTGACTTTTTAAATCATTCCAACGAAACATTACCAGACAAATGTCATCGATATGCGATTGTCGACATTCCTTCAAATTATAACCGACGATAGCTTATTTCGCAAAACACCGTTAAATCAAGTTACGAAGGCTGACCTTCGACATGTTTCAATTTCATATTTCAGGCTTCTTGATGACAAGTTTTTCAACTTTTCTGAAATTTCAATGCAAACAAACGTTATTCGAGTACAATAGTATACTATGCCACAAGGGAGGAAAGTCGGTGATTCCTGATGAGCACAGTTTTAACATAAAGCTTGGTCAAATGTTTATATTAACATTCTTATGCACAATGTCTTAACCTACATCTTGGTTACCTCAACTCCTTTGCTCCATCTCCCTCTCTCTCTCTCTCTCTCATCTCATAATCTACGTAAAAATAGTTATATTGCAAATTATATCAACTACTCAAAGAAAATTTTCTCAAAACCTTAAATTAAAAAATGCTTCACATTTTGAAAAAACCAAACTTGTTAGATGTACCGAAGGTTTGCTACGTTTATTTGCAACGAATTTTTCATAAAATATCATTTCGTCCATCGACAAGCAAAATTAGAACTCAAATTTATATCAGCGCGCGATGTAAAATGAAGCAATTGATTTTTTCGTTTACTTTCTTCGTTAGAAGTATATATTTTTTAAATAAAAAATTATGGAATTTCGAATTCTTTGCAAATAAACGTTGCAAACTTCCTGCGCGTCTTGTTAGACGATAATATAATGTGGTTTCATAGCACGATAACATTCAAATATTAAATTGTTAAAATGTTTATCTCTGAAATTGAGACAAATGAATTTTTATCATTCTGCGCGATCGTCCGAATGCACAAGTTATAACTTATGTTTCTCTTTCGATGGAAGGCAATAGTTACGAGTATTACAATAAATAATAAATGAATCAGAATTAATCTAAAGCACAGCCTCAGAAAATAGAATAGTTTTTTAGAATCGGGCCAGAAAATCGATAATCGAGGCAGCAGGTGATGCTCGACGCGTGCCGTGATTTGTGTTTACAAGAATCGTGCAAGACCCCTCGTTCTTGCGAAGGGATTTTTATGAAAGCTCACAAGATGCAGTCGTGGCTGGAGAGCCCCAAGTACAAAGCCTTCTACAAAGCCGCTTGAGATAAATAGCTGATTACTTTGACCAGTAAATGAACCATTTCAGATTTTATTGTGCAACGTGGATCAATAATATCGCAACGAAAGTTGTACTTTACTTTTCATAACAATTATTTTAAACGGTTATAATCAACTGCATTGACGCAAACTGTAAAGAAGAAACCTCTCGAATATGTTTGTGGATAAAGTAATAAAAGATAAATATAGTACAAAAAGGTAAAAAATAAATGAATTGAATTAAAAAAAAAAGTTCTTACGATGAAATGTATTGAATAATGTTATGTTGAATATGCTTGCAAACTGCGAAAGATTAGTTTGATTGAACTTGGAAGCTGTCTATGAGAATCCTATGTACACCAAAATTGAGTTAAAATTCATGAAAGTAAACAAGACAAATTGCGTGTTTTTCACTGCAGGTCTTTTGTGTGGGAAGGTACGGAACTAATTATCTGATGAACTGAGTGTGTGATAGTATCTCGGCGAACATTTTAACCTCGTTAATTTGTGTAATTGCAAAATGCGTTACAGACGCAGCACTTTAGCCAACTGACGCTGCCTTAAAATGTTTTATTATCCCTCAAATCGTTTTCTTCACCTGAACAGCGTATTTCTATGTACAGTTACACGCGATCATTAGTCACAATTATAAAATAAACTTATAAGATAAACTCATTTTCTTTATCGATACGAATTTTACAAAAATTAATATATTTAAATATTTTATAATATTTTAAATATTTTATAATTCTGAAAAAACGATTGACATTTTCGAAACATGTAATAAAATTCAAAAATAAGTATAAAAGTTTTCTTATAAAATTCAAGTCCTTCCAAGGAAATTCAAACATTTTATAAATATACGTTCATAAACATGTTCAATTCACTGCTAGAACAAGAGTGAATTTTTGATAATTTTTTTATTCCAACAGTTTAATTTAATATTTTGTCAATTCTTTAGCATTGGGTGAAACGTCGATATGTGACACATGATCGAAAATTATAATTAACAGACTCTACTCGGTATAATTTGTCTTGTTTGTCAATGGCATGAATAAAAATCTAAAATAATACACACGATTGCAAAATCAACTGAATGTTGAATTTGTTAACAATAAAAAAATTCTCGTTTCAATAAATATATATATATATATATATTTTAATGAAACTTATATTAACAAAGCTAACGACATTATTGTTTCGTCTGAGATCTTATCGAAGCCCGTATGGGACGACAAAGAAACTGACTGGACCAGAATTGCGGCGCTTCATCAAAGGGTCACGGGAATTCCAATACGGGACGAGGCGTAAGCGCAGAATTTCGTAGCGGCCACAGTGGCGAATTCAGTGCTTCGAAGGACGCGAACTTCAAACGAGGCCTGGGCCATTGGGGAGCAGGTTAGCATGCAGTAGCCGGCGCATTGCAGCACACGACCAGCGTTGCATCGTTGCGCTCCCGGCTCACAGAACGCGCGCGACGTGGTGAGAACAGTCAACGCTTTACGTTCCCACCATCGTCTCGGCAATCTTCGACAAACTCTTCGGACGCGCTCGGCTTGGGCCCAATAAATGTATCGCGGTCCTTTTCTCTCAACCCTCCCCCCCCCCCTCCGCCGCTCCTTCCTTCTCACTCCACCTTCCGCTGATGAGTCCCTAACCGAGCGGCGGCCCCTAAATATTGTGCATGCCACGTTTTCGTAATGGCAAATCGTCCAAATTGTTATGACTAACTTCGTCATAGGTTATTACTGGTTTGTTCGTTAAACCAATTGTTTTCGATCGAACAACTCAATACGGAAACAAATTTCCACCATGAGAATAGTAATTGTTTTACAATAAAATTTCAAGAATTCCGCAAGCTAAGAAAGTTTTTTATACTTAATATTATCTATTAATATTATTTATTTATTCGTAATATGTTATTTTTAATATGTATAACCACTCAACAGATTTTTATTTATAATTCTCGAAAGCGTAAGTTAACCAATCGAGGTAATATTACACTGCCGCTGATTCGGTGAAAAATATTCGACGATTTTTAATTTTTATTCATGAGTGGTAAAAGTAAACTTATCGAGTTTCGTATAATTTTGTCCAGTAGCTGTGAAAACTTGTGAGCTTGGCTTTTAATGCAACGACAAATACTCGGCCACTTCCGGTTAAACTATGTTCGTTGTGGAAAAAATTAAAAAAAGAAAAAAGGGTAGAACGGTGGCCTTGTGTTTTATTTTTAGTTAGCCAGCATGTAAAGATTAGTTTCTTTTTGCTCTGTACTTTTTGTGTTCATAAAAATGCGCTGAAAAAACCTTTTGATTGGTAATTATTAATTTACCAATTGTTTTGGTAATATACCAAATTGTTTAGGAATATAATATTTAAATTTAATTTAAATATTATATTTTAATATAATATTTAAATTTAAATTATCAAGTATCTGTATAAAAAAACAACGTCAATCTTGTCAAGTGCAATTTAAACAAAATAAAAAAAAGTTTTGTGTAAAAATTGTTAAATTTGTAAATGTACCATTTTCTTTCTCGACAATGGTCAATGTAATATAATTCTAAGCGAATTGCCCTCGATGCCTTGGGACCAGTTTGAAACTGGTTTAAGCAAATTCTTATCTGCCCTAATAAGAGTTGAAAATATGGCAGTGAGTCTTTCGTGTGTCAGACACGCGCACTCCTAGGAGGTAGTAGATTGGCGCTTTTCTTTCCCACTTTTTCGCTCGTTTCTTGCACGCAACTCACACGCTGCATCGCCAAAATGCATTTACAATCAACATGCAAAGTTAAGATGAACGCAAAAGGGCGGTAGCGAGTGCGCATGTCGAAACGTGGGAACTATTGCCAGGTGATCGTCTTTTCTTATCCCTACACAAAGTTTGCAAGCAATGACAGGGCCTCAGCTGGGGGAATGCACCACTTGGCTAAAGTCTATTTCCGAGTGATCGCGTTCTATTGACGACTTTGTTGGTGCAAAACACTCAATACGTTTGACAAACAAATTTTTTTTTTGTTTTTTTTTTTGTCACATTTTTATTAAAAGACATCTGCAATATCATTAAATAAATGTTGATTAATTGTAGCACATGCGTGGAAAAACGAAGGAAAAGGGGACAAAGATGCGTACATTTTTAGAGCTGCGTAACAGGCGTTCAATTTTTTGTGAATATACGTATTTTTGATTCGTGAGAAATCAACGCAAAGGACCCCAATTAACGGCAGGAAGCAAGAACTTTGGAATGGGTGAAATTTCGATGCTTCCATTCTTCCGGTCTGCGGACGCCCCGTTTTCTTATTGATCTTGGGTTTCTAAATATCCGAGCCGATGGGAATTTCGTGTGTTGTTGCATTACGAGTGGCTCTTCCGTCGTGTTTAAGCGATTCGTGGTCAAGTTGACCACTTTGGTGCTTTCCGTTTCATTTTCGCTCTTTTCGGGCTTAATCAAGTGACTATGCTATTTATTTATCCCATCTTTCATCATGACAAGCGGGTAAAGCATTCTTGGGAGGGGAGCAACTCGGCACGTTAAAACGTGAAATCCAATCAAGATAATTTGGAGAAAACGCTATAAATCGGTTTCAATCAGTTCATTAACTCACCGGTGAAATCAAACTGTCATCTGTAATTTTAATATTTCGAACAATTTTTGGTACGTAATAACAGTGCCGCACGCGTAGTAACTCTGATAATTGCTGTATACACGAGGCCGAAAGGAAAATGCTGCGGGTCTTGTTTTAAACGAACGAGAGCAAAGTCAGTTTTTATTTTTTGATTAACGATCATTTTTCGACAGTACTTTGTCCACATCATTGCGTGGTCTTTAATGCTCAGATTTATCGTCGTTGATCTTGGATTTTAAGACGATTTTCAAGAATCGTTCGGTAAAGATTTCTCTGCGTATATCAACATTAAAATTCGTTAATCGAGTATTTCGATTATGGCAATGCAATTTTGAAAAAAAAGGGGGACGAAAATAAATTTGTTTGCAAATCAAAAAAGCAATATAATACATACATACACATATGCGTATATATATATGATGCATAAGTTATAAATGAATGATGATATAAGAATTCCAGAACTGAAGACGCAGTTTAATGATATTATGAGTTTATTCGAGGTAGCTGTCCGAAATAAATTCATAAATACGCAGATATAGACGCCAGTGATACCGACGTGTCATTGTTCAAAATATCGGCTCGAAAAGTGGCCAAAGGACGAGCTTCAAGGACTTGTTTAATTTTGTTCTTTTATTAACTTTATGACTTGAAAGTACTTAAAATAGGTAAACTTTTTTTTTTAACGAATAAAAGTCTAGGAAAAAATGATACTTGTGAATGCTTCGCTCAAAATAATTATACAATAATGATTTTTAAAATAACAAATGATTTAATCACACACGATGGACAGAAAATTATATTGCAGCTGCTTTCATTAATGAAAACAATACAACAATCATTGACATTGATCAATATCTAACTTTATTGAAGAATGTGTCCTAATATTTCAATTATTACTAAACAGTGCTCAGTGAAAAAAAAGGTCCTTATTTCATTTTCTTTGTTGTTAAAACTAAACGAGTCGGTTCAGCGAAGATTAAAATTTTGAAAGGAAAAGTCGTACAAAGCTTTTTCATAAAGTTGACGCAAATCTAGATATAGAAATTGACGTATTTGAATACGCGCGGTTGAAATTGATTGTACGGTAATCTAGATTTTTCAAGTATGACTTTACGCATTCATTGTTCCCATACCACTGTTTACGAAGCGTAATCTCTTTACATCATAACGAATTTTTATTGTACCCCCGGTTCGAATCGGAGTTTAGTGTTATGTATATTAAACAAAAGTTTGATCACGAGATCATATATAATTTGTTTCACTGATTTGTGGCATGTAAAAAGTTTTAGAGTAAAAAGTAACACAAATCAGTGATCAAATGGAAAACAATTTTTCTAATGATGCCGATTAAAAAAAAAAAAAAATAAATAAAAAATAAAAAAAAAAATAAAAAAACAATATGCAATGCTCAGTCCGGACGAAAATCAAACGATTATTTGTTGGGGCATTTTTAGAAAGTAACTATTTTCAGGTGTAACAGTCGTAAAT
>JABFOV010006360.1:0-10776 GCA_022817685.1 Aradophagus sp. ZL-2020
CCCCCATTCTCAAATTGGCAACGAAGAACCCCCATTCTCAAACTAGCAATGGAAAACCCCCATTCTCAAATTAACAATGAAAAACCCCCATTCTCAAACTGGCAATGAAAAACCCCCATTCTCAAATTGGCAATGAAAAACCCCCATTCTCAAAAACCCCCATCCCTCGTTGCCAGTTGGAAAATGGGGGTTTTTCATTACCAGTTTGAGAATGGAGGTTCTTCATTGCCAGTTTGAGAATGGGTGTTTTTCTTCCCAGCCATCGATATTAAGTTCTGATTTTTATTGTAGATGAAAGAAATGATATTTTATTGAATATTCGTTGCAAATAAACGTTGCAAACTTCTTGCAAATATATGTAGTATAGTTTTACATTCTTCTTTTACAGTACGAAGGTGTTATTTCGGAGTTGAAAATTGAAAAATCAACATGTATATATATTTGTTCAACATTGTTATTCAATTCTCACTTTCCATTTCACTTGATAATAGATGAAACATGATATTTCATTGATCGAAAAGGATGCCAATGGAAGAAGCTGATTTCCTTTTAAAAGCGAGCGTTTTTAATGGCGCGGAATCCCCGTCGATTTGCCCTCCCCATTCTTTTAATTGTATTTATTTAACGCAACTCTTTTCAATTCCGCGCGCATAGTTTCTTGTTTGATTGTTTGCCGAGTCGCCTCCGCTCGCCTGTTTCGTCGCCCTTTTTCCACTTAACCTTATTTCGCCCGGCTGAATTGAATTATTTCAAAGTAGTACTTGCTTTAACGCGACTGATGAATTCATGAGGCAAGTGCTACCAAACAAAGGCGTCGCCGTAAACCGCCGCTGACTTATGGCTTCGGCTGACAGCTCGCGCCTCGATGTTTTTATTTCTTGTCTCCGTTCGAAAGGCAACAGCCAAAAGAAATACGATTATGCGTGATTTGAAGACATTCCGCCGGCTTTCAGCGACCCGCTGAATTCGCGAATTTCGACGTGAAATTCGCAAACGGAAACAACGCTTCGCTCGACGTGCAACGCGACTCGCGTTTCGCGATCGACCAATTTTACGGAGGCGAAACAATTTGGTAAATGTTCCGGAGGCTTTCGATCGACGCGCGTGTGTATAAAATGAGAAAAAAAAACTTTTTTTTTCAAGTATACAATGAAGCTTTCAAACATGATCGATTAGATTTCAACTTGGAAATAAAGAATGTAAGGACGATTTCGAAGGTTGCCTCGGTAATGGTACTTTACATGTTATTCGATATTGATCATCGTTTGAATATGAAGCGGTTTTATTTCAAAAACTTGCGAGCGACGAAAAAAATTATTCCCGGGTGAAAAATTGCGTGCGTGAAAGGAGAGTTTGATCGTGAAAGATGATGGGGATGAAGTCTAGTGAAGTTAAAGTTTGGAATTTTAATTGTATTTAAGGTTAAGCAGACAGTTGAAAAAAACGTTTTGAAATAAAAATAAAATATGCGAGAGGATTTTAATGAAACGTACTTTGTATCATTGATTGAACTTTGGATACACATGTTTCAAGTCTTAAAAATTTAGTTAAATATTTCAATATAGTATAATATATATATAACAGGGTGGCTACTTTCTGGAAAACCTAGAAAAGTCAGGGAAAAGTCAGGGAATTTTACCAAAAATAAGGGAAAATTAAAAAGGTCAATTACAAATCATTAAAATGTCACAAATAACTAAAACTACGTCCACTAATTTTTCATGTCTCATTCCGCTTCATTTTTATGTATAAAAAAATGCATTGCCAAAATGAATAACAGTTTTTGATGATTATTTTTTAATATTATAGAAACAAGTTATTCTCATAAGAGAAAATATGTACTCAAATACATCAAATTGTTTTATCAAAAAGTCAGGGAAAAGTTGCTTAAAACCTCTAGAAAACCTGGAAAAGTCAGGGAATTTTGTTTTATAAAAATAGTGGTCACCCTGTACAATAACGAACACTGTAAAAAAAGAATGTAAAATTACAGTAAAAGTGTAAAAGCTGAATGAATCGCTGAATGAAATTGCTTCAAAAAGAAGCAATTTCATTGGTTAGTTTTTAAATTTTTACTGTAATTTTACGTGATAAATAGTGTAATTTTAGATGCTTTTTTACAGTGTATAATATATATAATATTTCAATATAGTATAATATAGTTAAATATTTTCAAAATATACATAAATATAGTTATACGTCGAAATTGTAGGTAGTTTTTAGTAATTTTATTAAAAATGTTGTGCCGCATTTACTATATATTGTGAATCAAGAATGCCACAACAAATTTTGGTGAAAAAATTCGTCGTTATAATTTTCTTTCTTTCCTTTGTTTTTCATTTCAAGGGACATTTTCTCTTGAATCAAGAAGTAATTGCTTCGTTGAACGCGTTTCTTTCTTTTTTTTTTACAATGCGACGTAGCGTTAAAGCACTACTCGCGCAACGACTAAATCAATTTTTCGGTCTCGTAATACGTATCTGAAATGACTTGAAGCCGAGCCGGGCATTTGCCTGAATTTCAATTTCCCGGTCCAAAGTTGAAACACAAACCTGCTCGGCTGCGTCAAAGAGGCGGACGTTGGAATTTCGTCGACCTCCTTAAGCGAGGGCACATTTTTCGAAGAATGAAACAAATTCATACAAATGGCTCGTCTCTTCAAATTGAATAAGGCAACCTAGATTTCTTTCGATTTACTTCGATCCTTTTACAACTTGGATGTTATTCAGAGTTGTCTTGCTGAAAATCTTCCCAGACGTTTCTTACCTTTCAACGGGAATACGCGAAAGGATGCAAAAACTGACTTCACTTTGTATTGTGTCAACAGTTGGGATTAACCTACCTAACGTATTATAAAAATTTATTTTGTATATAAGACGAAGTGACCCGCCACGCACGCGTAATACAAAAATCTATTTACAACCACTGACATCGACGTGTCAAATTATTCATGCCTTGTCACGGGATGTGTTGCGATAAATTAAGGCCACTCGCTTTACACGGAACCATACGCGACGTGATGTGAAAAGAAAAGTGGCGTCTTACGTAGTCAACATTTTTCAACACTTTATTCGTCTTTCGCGATCAACGTTCTGCCATGAATATCATCATTTTACGAATTATTCGGTAAAAAATGAACAACTGGTATCAGTTATAGTGGCATGTTTAATTTACTAGTTGACACAAAACGAATTAAATTAATACAGTCAATTTAGTCAATTAATAACAGTAACGTGTTTAAAATTTTTAATCACTATAATTATATATATATATATATATATATATATATATATATATATATATATATATATATTTATGATAATCGTATAACTTCATTGATTCGAAATACTTTTTTCAATATCATCATTAGTTATCTTTGAGGATATCGAATGTAAACTAACATATTTATATAAATATTTTATTACAAATATGATATGATAATTGCAAGTAATTTAAATAATAATTTTGCAGTGTCGTAAAATTTTTCCGTACGCGGTATATTACTTTTTCCAACTTATGGTCGTGGAGAAAGTAATCGTTTTCTACACTGGTGAAGAAAGTGATTACTTTCCACACTAGTGTAGGAAATGACGACTTTTTCCCCAGCAACGCGTGTACTATTATATTCATTCAACACGTACACACGCGGAGAAGATTTTGTTGATTTTACAGAAATTTCTGTCGATTTTACAAAATGCTTCGTGGAATTTGGAAAAATTTTCTTGAATCGAGAAACTTTTCGTAGTTCCAACGAGTCTGGTCGTGCGTACTTTCGACTCACGCCATCGCCTTATAAAACAGACAGAATTCACGAACGAAGGCTATTTCGAATCTCGTTCCACTTTTTTCTTCCACCGACAGAACCCGCGAAATTCAAAGCGCGGCCGAAGTTGCGAATCTTGGGGCTGTTGATAATTCCGTCGGGCCACGCGCGGAACGCCGGAACATAAACCAACGGCGATATTCCTCGTAACTCTTCCGTCCCGTAATCTCGCTTGAAAACACTTGCGAAAATTATGACTTTCGAGCGCTTCATTATTGCACGTTTGCTCGCGAAAAAAGCTGGAATTCTTCTATCATCGATTACACGTGGCACGTTTACGTGGCTAAGCGGATAGGCGGCGCGAATAAAACGCTCGGCGCCGAGAAAGTCAGTCGAACGGTGAAATTTGAATGACGAGAGTCAACAACCGGGTATGCAGGTGCTCAACTGCTTTTCATATTTACATTTTATTGTCCCGTTCGGCTGATTTATCAACGCCTCGCGGAAAAGTAACGCACTTTTGAAAATATCATTTCGGCCAAACATTTGTCGTCTTAATGTTTTTCAAAAGGAATCCTTGTCAGATGCTTTTCTGTTTTGAAGGAACCACACGTTCGAAACGATACCATTTTGAGAAGAGCATTTATTTCTTTGCCTTCGATTAAAAAATTCAAGATGGTTCTTACCTTTGGTACATGAAACAATTATAATGTAAAGAATAGTATATTATTGCTGAGGGCGCCACTGCGCTATTTTACGGACCGAGGGAGCGGGCGGTAAAGTGAAACTCACCGTCCTAGAGTGGTAAAGAGCAACTTTATGCCCGAGGAGCGGTTAGTTCCTATTTCGTCCGCTCCCAAGGAGCGTAAATAACTTAATCTTTGTAAGTCAAATAATTCGTTCGATTAATTTCAAATTTCAGTTGTTTCAGAATTACTCCTATAAACTATTTCTACGATATTTTTCCGTAATACTGCGTTGATAATAATTAAAAAAAAATCAAGGTAATTAATTAAGCTAAAGAATTTATTTTTGAAATTGTAAGCGTTCTTCTACTTTGTCATGTTTTCTTCGTATTGACGTTAAAGAATGTCGTTGATTCGAAAGAATTCATGGCAAATGAAAAGAATTGATAAAAAAGAGATATTCCTTTTCTAAAAAAAAAAAAGTGCATTCCATGCATTTCTTTCTCCCGACCAAATTCATTTTGCGAAAGTGCGTGTTCCAAAAAACCCGCGACTTATCTATCCCGCGGCCATTATAATTAAATGGCAGACCGAAAAACCGTTCTCACGAGAGATAAAAGAACGCGACTCTATTATCACATTACTGTATTAGAGAACACCCCCGCAAATATTACACATATTAAAATGTGGTAACCGGAAAAAAACCGCTGGAAAATACGACGGCAGAAAGGGTGGAAGCCGAGATTATGCGAAAATATGAAACTTTGTTCTTTTTGCTCACATATTTATTACGCATGATAAAATAAACCCGAGGTGGTCGGTATATTTTCCGAACAATTAATTGTTTATTTCGTTGCACTTTTTTTGTTGAACACCTAATTTTTGTTAACTTCGTTTTTTTAGGTATTCATTATTTTAAAAAAGAAGATACAATTTAGCGCTCTTAAATTCATCAAATACGTCATTGCATTGTTATACTCTAATTATTTAAGAATATGAGTAATATGAGTAATTATTTAAAAATATGAGGTTGGATCGAATAGTAATAAATTTGCGTCATTAAATTACCGATTGTTCGAAAATTAATTAAGTACTATAATTATTGATTATTCGATAGTTGTTAAAATTAATCAATTCAATAAAATTTTTCATCACTTGAATATTAATTTTTTTTTCGCAAGTCATCCTCATCATCATCATCGCCATCACCACCAGCATCAAAAAATGTTACAGTTAAACCACCTTTTCCTGGGCATAAAATAAAAAGTTGTTACGAAAGTGGAACTTTTCGTCCCGAGGGAGACAAAGTAGCAAAGTAGATGTAAATTTTCTAATGCCGACTCAACGTCAGCAATTATGTTGAACATTTTTCCACGACCAGCGACTGTTTCTCCACATTAAATTCAATTCCCATAAAAATATTTCTTTCACTTAAAAGATTCACACGCGATAGATAATTGTATTACCGATTCCCTCCGCGCTTCATCTCTCAACCTTGCCGGCATGCAAAATACGTTATCCGAAAAAGCATTGGAGGGGACTTTTCGTGGCGGGAAATGGATTGAATGGTAATTCGACCAGATCCTTCATTATTTCGCGGGTCTACAATTTGTGCACGTTTATCAAATCGATGGCGGCCGAGTCAACGTGTTGCTCGCCTTTGACGGCGCACACAATTGGCGCCGCAAACGAATTTGAAGGAGATTTATAACCGTCTTTGTCTTTTTCATATGTGCCTGTTCTTTGAATAGGTATTTTGTGTAAAGTAGGTCTTAGCGATGCAAATACGACATCCGCTGTATAGGACACAGTCGGAATTTAAAGGTACGGATAATGTAGAGCGTCTACGTGCTCGTCGTCCAAAAATTCAAAATTACCTTTCGAGCTGATAAAAGTGTGATAACGCCGCGTACATTTTGACGATGGAAAATATTTTCCTTCGACGCGGCGAGTCAATACACGGGGGAAAAAGCGCCGAGGCCGGGCGACAAATTTAAAAGATTTCAACATTTTCGGATATGCCGGCGAAAATGGTCGCTCGCGAGGTACAATTGCAAAGAAAGAAGGATCAATTTCGGCGCGAATCGCGAAAACAGTGTACGGAGGGGCAACGGAAAATGCGGAATATTTTCGAACAAGTTAAAATATGTAAAGAAGTTTTATTTGTATTCGACTTGCGTAGACGACTTACTTTCGTGATGAACATGCTCTTTTTTTTAACTGAATTTTTTTGCGAAACGAACTGTCACGTCTACGATTTCTAGACTGCAAACGTAACAGTACAGCCAATAAGGAAAAAAAGCAATTAACGATTTTATTTCATTCACTATCCAGCATATATAATTGTTCCGTAACTATATGTATAGTAATAATGGTAAATGTAGTATGGTATAGTACACATAGTGAAAGCATTCACTGCAAAAATAAAAATGGTCGGTAAAAAATTGGGTATCAATTATTTTTCATTTTCGTATCAATTATTGTTGTTATAATAAATAACGAGGCGAAAATGAGTTTTAAGTTGGTAGCTTGAACACCTACCAACATAATGGTTTATTATTGCTGAGGGCGCCGCTGCTCCCGAGGCGTGTACGCTATTTTACAGACCGAGGGAGCGGACGACAAACTGGAACTTTCCGTCCTAGGGCGGTAAAGAGCAACTTTACTGCCCGAGGAGCGTTTAGTTCCATTTTTATCCGCTCCCAAGATGCGTAAAACACTTTTACGCTTCTCGGGCTACTTCCTCGAGCATCTTTACCGCCCTAGGACGGTAAGTTCGAATTTACCGCCCGTTCCCTCGGTCCATAAAATAGCGTACATGTCAGGCGCAGTGGCGCCCTCAGAAATAATATACTATTAAATTGCAATTCGCGTTTCAAAGTAAAAAATTTATTTCATTTCAAAACAGTTGTTTATGTTTTGATGTTTTATTTTGAAACCCTTCTTTTTACGTGGTTCAGGTTGACGCAAACTCGAACACGTAAATTATTAACGTACGATTAAATGAAATAATAATTAATTGGAAGCAACTTGTAAATAACTGGCTTGCACGGGAAGAACTTTCGAGTGGAATATTCTCTGTGTAAAATCGCCCCACGTGTCTCTTCATGCCAATCTTATTGCACGCTGCGTACATGAAATGAAATACGTTTTAAAAAACTCACTCGCGGCACAGTCGGAATGTTTGATGATCCATTAAGACACACCCGCCGGTAGCTTCCTTTGATACAGAATCCTACCTCCAAGTTTACTTTAGATTCGAAGTTTACGAGTAAGTAGTTAGCGACGAAGTCAACTATATTTCAAATCTCATTAACATAAGTTTTTTCCACGACACAATGTTTGCGCGACGAGAAAAGTCGTGTTTATTTCAGCTTTAGAATATTCAGAAAACTGCTTTGTGGAAACGACAGTTGAAGATTGTAAACACAACAGTGCTGCTATTAACATTGGTCACCAATGAATGAAATTATTTTTCGAAAATAATCAATTATAATTATTAAATAAGAGAAAATCCATAAAAAGTTGTTGTATCGATAACAATTTTAGACTGTTAATGCAACAGTTCCAAGACTTTGAACATCAAAGACCAATGGGAACAAGCAATCCATAAAAAACAACCAGTAATAACAATCCATCAAGAGAATAATTATAAACCTGTATGTATTATGAAAACTGTATAATTATAGAAACGACAGTTCAAGTTTGTAAACACAACAGTCCTACTATTATCACTGGTCACCAATGAAGGAAATTATTTTTCAAAAATAATCAATTATAATTATTGAATCAGAGAAAATCCATAAAAAGTTGTTGAATCGTTAACAACTTTAGACTACTAACACAACAGTTCCAAGACTTTGAACATCAACGACCAATGGAAACCAGTTATTCATAAAAAACAACCAATAATAACAATCCATCAAGAAGATATTCAGAAAACTGGTTTGTGGAAACGACAGTTGAAGATTGTAAACACAACAGTCCTGCTATTATCACTGGTCACCAATGAAGGAAATTATTTTTCGAAAATAATCAATTATAATTATTGAATCGGAAAAAATCGATAAAAAGTTGTTACATCAACAACAACTGTACACTGCAAACGCAACAGTCTCAGAATCACTAAAACCGATAGAAACGTACCATTAGTTGGAAATAATCAAGTCACTCAATTCGCAAGCTATAACTCAACTTGGTTTACAGACCAAGTACCGTTAACAGTCCGTACTGCAAAGTCAACAGCTCCTTTTCCGCCGGCGTGCATTACACTTATAAATCCTCTCGCGTTCTATCAACGGTGCTATCAAAAAAACATTTGCGCCGACTCTTGGCTACGATTTATCAGCTCGGGAAAAAAGTGGCCATTCAAATAACCCTCCCCGAACGAAGTCAGTTCCTCGGCGGAACGCGCCCTATCGCCTCGCTCGAATCCCGTCGGATTTTTCTTAATAAATAAATCCCGCCGGCGAAAACGACGCTTTGATAGTTTATGGCAATAAAGTTGTCAATCAAAGAGCGCTCAGTCGAAAATAATGCGCGCGGCGAGTTGAATGGTGAAACAGTCGTTAACCGGAATGCCACGCCAGCGTCTGCGTTTGTATCGTCTCGGCACTTGTCAACGACAGTTTGTCGAACGCGCGAGCCGGTTTTTCTTCTTACTTACGTTATAAATAACGGTAAATAGCTTCGATACGTCGCGCGCATATTGCCGTCTTTTGGCATCGTTGACATGGAATAAACGAGAAAATCTATTACCCGTGAAAGACGACGCCGATGTGAAGACAATCGAATGCTGCCGGCGTCACGCGAAAATGAGGACGTATAAAGTAGGTGCATAAACTCGGATACAAAATTTGACTCCGTCGCTTTTGCTGCGCTGCGACTTTTCTTTGAAAAAGTTTGACAATATTCGCAGATTGGTTTTACAGTCCCCTCCACGCCTTATCTCTTTTCCCATATCAGGTTCGCTGCAATAGTTTGAGATAACGTGATAAGACAGTAAAGAGGAGTTTCCTTTTACTTTTTACTCCTTTTTGTGGACGGCAAACGAGTGTAGGTATTTTCGTATATCGTTTTATGTTTTCATTTATGTAACTTCGGAGGGCCAATTTTAGTGGTATTGTACTGTTTTTAAATCAAATCCGGTAAATTGTATTGAATTTTTTTCCAACTTCAAGAAATCGTATGTAAAGGAAAAGAAGTGGAAACGTAATATATAATATGTTATATAGAATATATAGTATAATATAAATATAACAAAAAGGTTGTGAAGATTAGGGTAGGAGTGAAACGAAAATGAGTTTGAATTTTTTAATCAACTTTAAATTTTGATTTTATATTACAATTGTAATTATACGTTTAATTAAACGTTATCGTCAATTTAGAATTAAATGTATAGTTTACGTAATGCCGAAAATAATACTATAACAATTTTTTTAAATTATGACACGTTAATTAATTAATTAACGCAACTGCAACAGTATTTTGTGTAAAATTGAAAACGCAGTTGTTGAGCTTCGAAATATAATTGTTCGAAAATTTTATTCAGTTGTTGAAGATTTTATTGTATTCATTTTCACTTTACGAAAGTAAAAGAAGAAGGTCATTGTTTCCGAGAACTTGATGTGCGTCGTAAAAGTATTTCTATATTGGTATCGAATGTAAACATTGCGGCTACTCTTTTTCAAACTTATTATTTTGTGTTTTGAAAGGCCGGTTCGAAGAATGATGGCGAGTTTTTTTAATTAACAACTCGAAAAGTAAATTATATTATTATCAGTACACCGATAACCGCCGGGGTGGTCGGTCGTGTCGATATTTATTCTAAGTATATTATTATTATTTTTATTTTTTTTTCTTTTTCGTTCGTTGTCGGTAGTGCGCGTAGTGAAAATGGATCGTTTACTAATATCATAACAGTGCTCGAAGATACTTTGAATTTGTTAAAAGCCGTAAATTTTTTTTTAACTTTTTTATAATTCAATAATATAATATAAGTATATAATTTTAATATAATTTCATAATTTATGATTATTTCTGATTGTTTTTTAACATTATTTGTATGTTTTTTTTTAAAAGCCCCTCTCCCCTTTTTCATTATACTAAATTATGTAATTAAATATTTTAAATTCATTCATTTGATTTCGTAATTTGAAAAAAATACAGTCATTGAATTAATAATATATTCAAGGATACTTTAGATAATCTTAATATAATTATAATTACAAATATTTTTCTTCTCTTTCGATAAATATAAAACAATACAATTTTTTCGCATAATCAAATACCTTCAACTGAATTGTCCAAATATCATGACCTCATTTT
>JABFOV010006361.1:0-10775 GCA_022817685.1 Aradophagus sp. ZL-2020
TACTTTTCTTCATATTTTCTATTAGTATACATTATTTATTAATGTCACTGTTGTATTTTTACATATGCGTCTACCATCTGAAATTACACCTAGGTATTAGGTGGGAGTGGTCAGTGTGTTAAAGAAACAGGGTCAACCATGTCAAAAACTACGGGAGGATCTTTGTACAAAATATGGTGTTAAAATCCAATAATACATATCAAATTAAAAAGAATGAAAAAGAATCGACTCTTTCTCTTTATTTCTAATCTTGAATTCAATTATATTTTTAATCAAAAAATACTCGAATATCGGTATAGCAGGAATCTTTTACAAATTTTCAATATGTCAGCTTATTTAGACCGGGCTTGTAATAAACTAACAAATGTCCTTTTTCGTTGTATATATCATTATATATTATGTATTATTTTCATGTGACTTGCAATACCATAGTTTTGGCGCCAATTTTAAAATTTAAACTTCGCAATCCATTTTCTCGTAAAACACGGCGTTTACGCGGACATTGAAACGGCCATTTTTCCTGCTTAATTTGCCGTTAATTCGTAAGTTTACTTCAACTTAATGGCGCTGTTAAATGTTAAATTTTTTTTTTATTTCGGCAGTAGGACGTCGGAATTTAGCGGCCCTTAATGTAAAAGGGTTGTTGTTGTCAAATCCATTTTTCTCCATGAATCTGGGTATCATCTAATGAAAATGTACACGACGTATCCTTTGTCGCGGAATTATATACTTTTGTAATAAATTCACATTTTGCCAAGAGATAACGCGAGCGCATATTCATAGGTACAAAGTTGCCTCGTTTTTTCAATTAATTCTTTTCGAATGAAAAGAAAGCCTTGTGCGCGAGGACGTTGCGAGATACGGCCTGCCAGAGACATGAATGTTTATTTAAACGCCGCATGTTTGAGCCAACATTTTGCAGCGTAACTGTTGGATAATGTAGATTGAGAACGATAATTAATAATTTTTTTATGCGCAGGCATTCCTTTTGATCATGAAATTGTAATTAAGTTCCCCCCTCCCCCCCCTCGAAATTTGAATAAACGTGTTCGATAAGGAAAATTTTCAATGCTTTTGAAATTTTATATTCAACAAATGTTCCTAAAATTGGTGGACACAATGTTTGTGCGACTTTCTGAATTTTTTATTTTGAACTTGAAATTTTGTCTTATAAAATTTGTTAAACATTTAATGTCCATTTTTTGTAGATTTGAAGGCAATTTTTTCGTGACCGAAAAAAATTCAATAAAAAACTGTAAAAACTGATTAAAAATGTGAGAAAAACGAGCGCAATACAATCGACGCGTATTTAGCGTCGACAAATTTAATCATCGATAATTACGTATTCATATTTCTGTAACGAACGTTTGTTAATAATTTATTGACAGTCCTTTGAAAACATGTTAATTTATTATAATTCGTTACAAGCAATTAATTAGGTTCGGAACATAATGATTGAATAAATCAATTAATGACTCTTCATCGTTGTTTTGCAAATATTATTTATTTATTTTCTTTATTTATGCGTATTACATTTTTAACGCGTTAATTTCTTTTGTATAATTATTATTTCTCGTCAATAATATTTTAAAGATGATTACGAAATTTTTTTTTTTTTTTATATAGAGAAAATCAAGCGAAACAATTCTATACTGACGATCAACAGTTGCAATAATTTCATTCTTTAATCAACGAGATAAAAATTTTGCACTTATTAATTGATTCAATCATTCTATATTTTACTTTTGATGATGATTTATACTTCATTCTAAAAATAATTTTTTATTTGTTCATTCAAATGTATCTAATAATTCAAGTATCAATGGTATACTGAGAGAGATAGACATTCCAAATACAACCCAGATAGTCAATATAGATAGTTGGAAAGTAGATAATTAAATCGATTATCCAGATAGTTAATATTAATTTAATGCATAACCTCAGTATTCACATTGGACATGTAACTTTTAATTGGTTATTTAACTTCTTGCCCAACTACGAAACATTCTTCATTATCTTCAGAAATTCGCATTGATTATGCGAGATAGCTCTTTTAACCATCGATTTTTCTTTCATTTCTTTTGTACACGGAAAAAAAGTTGATAAATTTTGTATAGAAAGGTTGTATAGAAACTATATTGTAACCGCCACAACATATATTGTAACGTGCACATTTTCATATAGTAAACTGTTTACGATATCGTATCGTAACCTTTTCTTCATAGATTGTAATGTGGACAATTTCATATAGTAAATTCTTTACGATATCATATCGTAACTAACTTCAGCCAATGACATTGCTAGATTCCTTTATTTCTACCAATAAGCATGCTGGAAATTTCCCAATCCATACTGAGAAAACCATAATGTAATCTCTACTTTATATGTCGTAACGTGGACAATTTCATATAGTAAACTGTTTACGATATCATATCGTAACTAACTTCAGCTAATGACATTGCTAGATTACTTCATTTCGACCAATAAACGTGCTGGAAATGTTACAATCCACATTGAGAAAACCATATTGTAACTACCACAACATATATTGCAACACGCACAATTTCATATAGTAAACTGTTAACGATATCATATTGTAACTAACTTCAGCCAATGACATCGCTACATTGTTTTATTTCGACCAATAAGCATGCTGGAAATTTCACGATCCATATTGAGAAAACCATATTGTAACCGCCACAACATATATTGTAACGTGCACATTTTCATATAGTAAACTGTTTACGATATCGTATCGTAACCTCTTCTTCATAGATTGTAATGTAGATAATATCATATAGTAAACTGTTTACGATATCATATCGTAAATATCTTCATCCAATGACATTACTAGATCGTTTTATTTCGACCAATGAGTATGCTGGAAATTTCACAATCCATATTGTACGACATCGTTGTCTCGGTACAATTTGGGCGTGGTCTATGTTGCTTTTGCAAGCCATTTATACCAAAATAGTAAAGATGGCTTGCAAAAGGTATAGATGACTAGACGAAATTGGTACAACATGGTTATTTACAAAATTTGTTTAATTTTTCTTTCCATGCGGATTCAATTACAATACGGTCAGACATTTTCCTTGTCAAAGCTGATAAAGTTGAACAAAAATTATTGCCAGGCTAAAGTTCCCAGGAATAAATTGCCAGTCTCGGGTATGGGAAATCTCCCGGGCTTGTTTAATTATTAAAATGACAATTTGAATTACTGGCTCAACAGCCTCTTTAGTCGTGGCAACAAAAAAGAAAAGCCCGGGCTCCCGCAATTACAATTTAACAGCCATTACCATCGGAATTTCGCCCCCCCCCCCCGTTTCCCGGCACAATTCCCTGTTAATTCGAGCGAGCAACTCCGCCCGGACTTCCTTTTAACGGAGCGCATGAAAAATAAATCGGCCTTTTCTGGGGCCTTCAATATTTCATTCGTTAGCATTCTAAGTTGGAAATTACATCGGGTATTTTGCAACGATCTGCCCACTTTCTTCCGTAACTTGCGTTTGTGTTTGTTTCGTTCACAATTGCGTGATTTTGAATTCCCTTTTTTTTCTTCTTACCTTAAATTATCGTTTGTTTGCGAAAATTGTTAGATAATGAATTGCAAAAGCTTTTTTTTTTCATTTTTTTTTTATTATGGTTAGAAGCGTAAAAATTAATTTTAATTTAAGAATTGGAAAACCATTTTTTTTTATTTTTCAAAGATCTTGTGGAAAAATGTGGTTTATTTTTACGAATTGCATTTGAGATACCGATTGAGAAACTGTAAACGCATCACCTATAACAGGTAATAATAAATAGTTGACAAAGTTCTCAGCTAAAATGACCGTTATTTACTGTCATATCGAATGGAATCGACGACGAAATTACAAGAGACATTATAATGATCTACGTCTGCGATATCTCATTAATCCGGTCGAAAAATGGTAAATCAAAATACGTGACTGAAAAGCTGATCGAGAGATTCTCCAATAATTCGTATTCTAATGCAAAAATTTGCCACATTATTCGCAAGGGAGCTCGATTAAACGGGTCGAAAATTTTGAATATGATTTTCCGCTTTCGTTAATATTGATAGATAATCATATTACTCAATAACGGACGAATTTAGATATAAAGTAAAATAATTCTTTTTACTCCATAAAAACATTATTATTATTATTTTTACTTCAATCGAAATATACTTTTTATTACATTTTTCTATCTTTTTTTATTTTTAGATCAGTAAAATTAGGTTGGGCAAGAACTCACGTTTTTTTATCACTTTTCATCATGTCAAAGATTTAAATATTTAATTTTAAAACGCATTCAAAACGCTTGATTTACATAGTGAATATCAGTCAAGAATAACAGTACAATTAAATCGCAATAATCGGTGGATAAAATGTATAATGACTACTTTGGAATCAGTGCCGAAATATCCAATTACCTCCTCCTTGCTGTAATATTCGTTGACAAACAAGAGCGCAATTAATGGTATTGTGATTAAAACTTATTACAAAATTGTGATGAATGCGAAACTTAATTTCAGGTGGCAAAAACCACAGCGCAATGCACGCATCGTTAGAATAGAACAAATTATTATGATAACCGTGAAATTCATCAAATACTGATGGTTAGTTATTTAAATTAATTGGACGGAAAAGGAGCTGAATTAATATAACGAGTTCCCTGTGTGTACCGAAATAACTGTTGTAATTAACTTTCAAACATTACTTTTCTCTGGTTGTAGAAGTATTGTTGCTTTAACAACAATGACGGTAACTAATATGATTAACTTGCCTTCCACTATACATTACATTTTATTTAATGCAAATAAAAATTTATTGCGTGCGACATATATTAACAAAATTAAATATATTAAATATTAATTTACGCACCTTGGGAGCGGACGAAATCGGAACTAACCGCTCCTCGGGCTGTAAAGTATCTTTACCGCCCTAGGACGGTAAGTTCCACTTTACCGTCCGCTGCCTCGGTCCGTAAAATAGCGCAGTGGCGCCCTCAGGAATAATATACTATAAATATATTGTTATTATTTATGAATATGTAAAATATATCACATTTATAACAATAAAATAAAAAATATGTATAATTAATAAAATAAAATATAATAGTACATTATTGCTGAGGGCGCCACTGCGCCCGAGGGAGCGGACGGTAAAGTGGAACTTACCGTCCTAGAGCGGTAAAGAGCAACTTTACTGTCCGAGGAGCGGTTAGTTCCAATTTTGTCCGCACTCAAGGTGCGTAAATATATATAAATGAAATACATACATATATATATATATATATATATATATATATAATTAATACATATATATATATAAATAATAACAATTCGTCGTAATTTCCCTTGCGTCTACGCGCAGTAAATTTGACACTATCATTCGCGACGTTGACGACGACAATAACGACTCGTCGAGCGTATTACAAAGAAATTACAAGCGGTTTTATCAGCGGGGATAGAACCAAGTCGGTGGCTGTCAAGCTCGCAACTTTTCACGTTCGAGGCTCGCGTGCTCTTAGCCAAGGCGGACGGTCTCGAGGGTCACTTCGCACCGAAATCTAATTGCCGTGGCGTGCCGTTTTATCGTTAACACACCGGCCAAGGAAAATTACGGTCGACTCGGTTTTATAATGCAAAACCGTGCCCCCCTTTGCCTTCCCCCCCCACCGTCCGCCCGTCGGTACAAGCGCGCACGTGATCGCGCGATCAGGCCGCCATCTGGAAAGTGCGTGCCGCTCTTTCGCAACAACTTTTTTGCTTTTAATTACACTTATTATACGGCCGGCTTCGAGATCGCGGGCACTTTTCATCCGGCGCCATTTTGCGCTGAAAAACGCTGCTGAAACGAAAGACCCAGGACGTTACGTGCGGCTTTCGTCGGGGAAACCGTGTTTACCGTCGATTCATGAAGTTTCTCTTTTTTTTTCGGCCCTCCGCTTTCTTTGGCGCCACTTATTCATTTCGTTCCGCTGTCTAGTTTTTGTTTATAGAGAGGGAGTGGATTTGTTATCACGGCAAGTTAACGTGCTTAACTTGCTGTGATATTTCATCTCTTCTTTTTTCTTCCAAGTTAAAAAAAGATTAAAACGTCTTTAAATTTAAAAACGTCCATGAAGAACGTTTGTAAATATTGAAAGAAAAAAAAAACAATTAAGGAAACGAGGAACTGGATTTTGAAGTTTGAATTTTGAAATTGGCGCCAAAACCATTACGTTGAAAGTTGATTGAAAATGATAAGTAAAGATGACAAACAAAAAATGCAGTGTTTTGTTGAATTTTCAGATATTTTGCCAACATTTTTAGATCATTTTTATGTACGTTTTTTAGGTTAGTATAACCATGTCAAAAAATAGGGGGAAGTTTGTGTTCAGAATATTGCGTTAAAAATCCAATAATCCACATCGAAAGAAGAAGATTTTCGAAAGAATCCACTCGTTTTCTTCATTTTTAACCTCAATTTCGATTATCGAATAAAAAATACTTGAACGTCGGTATTGCAGGAATCTTCTACATTTACCATATTTAATATTTTGTCACGAAATTATGATTTTTTATTTCACCAATTATAAAACTGTCATTTCCCTTATAAAAAAAAAGATGAAGGAGCAAATATTCATGAGCATTCTTCGATACTGCACGTTAATTTTCATAATTAATTTATCAAGTAAATTTAATATTAAAGAAAAAAAAAATAACTCGAGTCGTAAAACTAATTTAATTATATTTGATGCGACGTAAAATCCTATTTGAAACATCAAAAGCACGAGGGTTATAAAAGGATACAGAAGTTTCAAGTGTAAAAGAAGACGCATAAAAATAAAAGCGTAACGGCCCACTTGAAGCGTTTTAATTTTACTCGTATGTTAAAAATTTTACTCGCGCATTAAAATTTTAATATCAAGTGCATTAACAAATCATGGTATCAATTTTTTCCTCGCTGCGTGTTTTTGCGGAAATAAATTTCTTCCTCGAAAAGTCGCAACGTTGAAACCGTTTGCAAAGTTAATAACAAATCCAAACGTATCTTCGGGAGAGAGAAAAGATAAACGTAACGTTGTAAAAACATAACTCGCTTTATAACATAAATTGTAATAACTTTGAAAATAACTACGGTCGAACGGGCAAAAAGAGGTCCGGAAATAAAGTCTAAGGTATGACAAAATGACTAGAAATTTATTTTCAATAGACGTGAAATAATATAGTTACGGAGCGAACGGTCGAGCTTGACTTTTATTTTCACAATTACTCGGCACATACGTTGCTTTGAAAACTGTTAGCTTTTTGTATCTCGTTCGAAACGATTGTAATGAAAGTAATTTTGTATGTTATATAGATCAAATCGATTATTAATTAGGGCACGTCTGCCCGAGAGATTACTAGAAAGATCATTTATCTTCAAATATGCATTTATGATAAATACTTTATTGCAAACCAAAACACATAAATACATTTTGAATTACAAACGCAAATAGATGCGAATTATGAATTTAATTATTTATCAAACCCTTTATTTATCGGGGCTAAATGCGTTGAATTTTGTAATTAATAATTTATTCCGTTCAATATTCCGCACTCGTATTATTCTGACAATTTGAAATTATTTTCGTAATTTTGTGTGGGATGAAGGTAAACTATACATTATTCATGAAATAAATTTTCTATTATATTAATTACAAAATAACCCCAAAAATATATATACAATGAGGAAGATGCGATAAAAAGTGATAATTGACGTTCGGGTAAATTAAATTTGAAAATACCGAGGCGAAATGACCCGAAACGTTCTAGCCGTCAAACGTCTTGAAATAATGAATCGATGTGTTCACGCGGCCGACAAGTGCTTTGATTGAATTTAAAAGCGAAATCACAATCGAGCCAATAAACAGTCACGTTTTATTGACTCGTAAACAACGCGAGCATTATATTAAGGTGTGATGTAACGGCGACGCTGGGACACGGAGTGCGAACGTAATAATAAGCGCTCGATGCGCGGCTAATAATTCATTTTCATATCGTGGATTATAGCGCTGAACTCGAGCGTAAATAAATTAAGTCCCCGCGGCGGCAGGAGCAAAGAGTGCCGCGCGTCTATTACCGACCTGCCGCGGAAAGTATTCATGCCAAGGCGAGGCAAGGTCACCACCAGATTCCGTGACACCAGACTTCTTCATGTCTGAACTCACGGAGTTAGTGTCTTTTCGAATTGCAATTTCTGGTGATAAAATTAAAACTTTTAAAGATCCAGCCAATGTTCGACAATGGGAGAATAGTTCGAGTCGTTTGAATCGCAATTTTTGAAATAATTGTAGGTTATGTAACTGCCAAGCGATTTTTCCACCTCAAAAGTTTCGACAGTTCCTGCATTCGAAGAAAAGAAAAGAATTGATTTTTACGAAATAAACAACATTCTCCCAGAGTGATACAATTGCTGGATTATGTTTATTTTGAAAAATTGTTAAATTTAACAATATTATTCAAAAACACCCTAGTCTAGTAATAAAGGCTTGAAGAAACACCTTAACTGTTTTCCGGCAAAGATATCTGACACTTGTTACGGTTTGATCGTAGTGTGTGTTTGTGATAATCAATTAAAAAGAAAATTGATTGATTGAATTATTTATTTATTTAAACACAAATAAATGGGTACACCCTTCAATGTAATTATATGTTTATAAATGTATGATAATCATGTTAATAATGTTATTACACTTGGGAAGTTTACTTTGAAAAGTGTAACGCGTTATTTTATAACAAAATAATGCGTTTCTGTTACCGTTACTCAGAATAAGGTGACGCTTTACGGTACTGTTTTTCAAAAAAAGTAACGTGTTATCGTTACCGTTACTTAAACAACTTAACGTTTTACGTTATTGTTATTAAAAAATATAATGCGTTACCGTTAATCTATAATAAATACATTTTTGTAAACGCTACCGTTATTTAGATAACGGAACGCTTCACGTTAATGTTCTTAAAAAAAATAACGCGTAAAGTTACGTTACGCGTTTACGTTTTTTCTTATTGACTATAAGGTTGAACAATTACATTAAAGTTAAAAGAAATATACAAATTCGAAAATCGAAGTCTCAGATTTGTAGCATATTACAGGGAATTAACGCATCGATTTTTTTACTTGAATAATGAAAGGTAACGAAAAATGCGATAATATTGTTACCGTTACCGTCATTTTGGTATAAAAATGTAACGTCTTACATTACCGTTATTAAAAATTTTGCTCGCTCGTTTTTCACAATTATCAAAGTAGTAAAGTTGATGAGATTGAAGTTTGCCACGTGGCGAATCGCCACACATATTGGACTTAGAAAATTTTCTAAGTTCAAAAATTGAAATCGACAATTTTTTGTCTTAATTTATTTTTTACTATGTTTATTGTTATCGTTTTAGTCGATTTCAATTTTTGAACATAGAAAATTTTCTAAGCCAAAAACGTGTAGTAATTTGCCACGTGGCAAACTTCAGGCACACGTAAAGTTGACTGTTTCTCCTGTCCTATGTTCAATCGTTGCTACGACATAACTACATTAAAAAGTTGCATGAAAATTTGAAACACCGGCGATTGTTTCCCACGCGGCGGTGAAACTCGTCGTTAGTTTTCGCAATAACGGCCAGCTATTTCGAGCGCAGGTCGCCTTGCAGGAATCGGCTTTTCAATTTCGCGCGACCTGTCTTTTAATCCCGTGACATTTCGCCCGTCGCGAAACGAGACACGGATATAGCCGGCAGTTGAAAATTGATCGCAGCTCAATCGGACCCCCGCGAAGCTTCGTCGGAAAGGAAACCCCGGCCCGATCGAAATACCGCGACGGAAATGTTTGTCGCGGAAAGATATCCGAGCGGAAAAAACGCGACGAGATTTTCTTTGAAGACACGGCGTAATCGAAGTTCGGGCCGAGCACGAGAGATACGTTTTCCGGCGTTTACGCGGGCCTTTGATCGGCGAGCGAAGTCTCGCGAAAAATTCATGCGCCTTTTTCGACACTCGAGCGAGATAAATAAGTAATTATGACTCGGAGTTAGACGTAACGAACGTAGCATTCCAGGTCGCAAATTCAAGCTGAGCTTGTTTTGGCATTCACAAAGGTTTGCTTCGTTTTGAAAAATGGACTCAAATCGATGACAATTTTAGACCCTTTTTTTCTGTTTTCAATAAGATGAACTTGGATTACAAAGTTTGAATTTTGAAAATGGCGCCAAAAATGTCCATCTGCACTGAGAAAACCATATTGTAAGGAGCAGTAGCCATCTTGTTGACCTAACAGAATCATTTTGTAATTGAGGTTACGTTGATATTGCAGAAAACACATCCCGTATAGTAAGAAATCTCATATTGTAACGAAAATAGCGCCAGTAAAATTATTGTAACGTAACCTACAAACGTTTTAAATGTGCTTTAAATGTCCAACAGAATATAATTTAATCAAATCAAATCATATTATTGAAAGTAAACATATTAAATAATATAATCTGTATTGATGATTATTAGGAAAAGTAAATGTTAAAATGTAATAGAATTGGATAATAATAGTTTATAATCATGTTTATTTACCATTTTATGCCTTTTTTTTAAACTATAATTAAAAATCATCAGTACATTAACCTTCATTCTTGAACATTATTAAACATACAAGATTTTATAAAAAATGAATTAATAAACTATATTTAGTTGCATTTACTGTTGGAAAAAAATTGTTTGCTTTACATCACAATCACCTTACTACGTATGTAATTAACACTT
>JABFOV010006362.1:0-10773 GCA_022817685.1 Aradophagus sp. ZL-2020
AGAGGACGAAATGTAGAGCCAGTCGTATGTATTAAATACTGATATTAGATATATACATAAGTGATTATATATTATGGTTGTTTTTTTTTTTTTAAAGCAGAGAGGGGAAACGGGGGGTAAAGGGGGTGCCGGGGGCAGGGGGATTTTTTAAAGAAGACAGACCAAAACAAAAAAAGAAAAAATTAAAACATAAAAAAGATTTTTGGGATTTTTGCGAATTTTTTTTTTTTTCCAAAAAAAAAAAAAAAAAAAAAAAAAAAAAAAAAAAAAAAAGAAGAAATGTATACATACGTACATACATGTATAAAAAGCTCGCATAATAATGATAAAACGTGAAAAACCAGTGCAACGAACAACGTTTCTTCGGAGATTATTTTGCACAATTTCCGTCGCAAGTTTCCTCGCTTCAACGGCAAAGAGCATCGCCTCGAAATTTAACGTGAAACGTGTAATCATGTAGAAATTCATTCAAAGTCGCATGATTAACTTCATTTTTTTTATGTACTTCATTAATAGAGCACATTTTACAAAATAAAATATTCTTTTAGGATTGTAAAGGAAGATATAATAAAAAAGTGTACGCGGAATTCATAAGAAAATTATTCGTAGCCAATATCATAAAAAAAGGGGTAATAAAAATGTCGTGCGAGCAATAAAAATGGAAAAATTATGACTTCGTACCACAATTTCGTTGTCTTTTTACATTTTATTTGGGCGATCCAGCACTTGTTAAACTACGAGGAGCACTTTTATTTAACGTTCGGCGCGCTTTCGCGCGTTTCCGACATTTTTTATCCGGACCGCATTTTTGTTCCTCCATCTTTGCCTGCTTCCCAATAGGATCAATCAAAAACACATCAAGCCTCGATATTAAGGCTGTAAGGCAGTTAGAAACGCGAATTCTAGATGGAAGAATGCAATATGAGAGCTCGTTTATGCACAGAAACTATGGGAAAGTGGTATTAGAGATTGCTCGGCATTTAAAGGCTCCTGTCTGGACATGAAAAAGTGATGAGACTATCGGATTTCACTAGACGTCGGTGAGAACGTTTCATCAAGGTACGCCAACTACCAACGGAATTGTTTGAACGTCGACCGAGGTGTTTTAGGTCAATATTTGACTGATATAATTCTTGTGGAAAAGATCGTGATAATGGAACGGGCGGCTTTTCGTGAAGCCACACTGAAGATAAGAAAAGTCAGTATTTAAAGATGTTTTACGGCGGTGATCCTATAGATTTTAACGTTCATTCCATACATCAAAGAAGTGATAAATGCGAGTTTTTCCACTGTAAAAATGTATAATATATAATGTATAATATATATTATAGATATATTGTTTGACATTATATATTATACCTAGTGTATTATATCTCACTTATGGAATCGAAGTCTAATAAATAATTTGTCTATCTTTGTCGCATAATATGTCATAATATTGACGTAGATTTGAACACGTTGCTGTTCTAACGAATCAAAAATTGTATTCTTTGAATTTATACAGAATAGTTTCTTTTTTTTTTTTTTTTTTTGAAAGAATTGCATCAATATTTTATCAATTTTAAATAATGATTTAAACTGTAATGCTATTTCAATAGATGGAACTTAATACATGCTTTGTTAACAAATATTTTGTTGGAGCAAAAAAACTTTTCCACATAATCCTTTACAGTAAAAATTTAGCAATTTTATAATAGATTTATCCACTTCTTTAAAACATGTATATTTTTAATTTCTCTAGTAACGTAACAAATACAAGACTGTCCAATCATCCGTTCTATTCCCAAATTGAAGGAAAATCATTTTACCATACATTTGCAGTAATACGAAAATTTTATCGGCGACGTTACCGAAAGAAAAAAAGCAGTGAGATGAGAAAACGAAGAAGTCTGGATACACCAAAGAATATTATCTCGCCGAACGAAAAACATTTACGCAAGCGTGTCTGCGAGTTCCTCCGCGGCGTCGCATGAAAAAGACCTGGCAGAAGGAAAACGGTATAACTCTTCGCAAAATTCGCTCGCCGCGCTGTTCGTATTTTTCGCGCCCTCAACCCCCCTCCATTTCGCCACCGCCTTTTTTCAGCATTTTATTTTTAAATATTTACATGCCTTTGTGCCTGACAGAATCTTGGCGAGCTGTAAACGCGCGCTATGAATTACCGCGCAATCTCGGCTGAAACTCGAAAGTTGGTCGTCAATTGTACCCGGCGTTTATTTATTTAAACGCTCGGCTAGGTGACCAGGAGCGATGGAAAAAAAGTGCGTTTCATGGAGAAACTAAGTTCGTAAAAATTATGATGTATAGTGTAATTATCATAATATAAACGTAGGTAAACATTGATATATGTGTATTGTAAATCACTCTGCGTTATAAATCGTTAAGCTTACGATATATAATTTAATTATTTCACTATAAGATAAATGAATATTGTTGAATGAATTCTAAAATTAATATTGCAAAACAATCTTACGTTTTACAGTATATAATGTAATTTATATAATATAAATGTTTTTCATACTCCACAGACAATCATGAATTTTACGATATACAGTGTAATTTTTACGAACTCCGTCAGTATTTCACTTTTAATTGATACGCGGTGAAGTTGGGCTTTTAATTGCTCCGCAGTTCTTCAGACCCCGGAAAAAACAACGCCGGTCAAAAATTGCCAACGCACAACGTAATGAGTTTGCGAAATAATTGCGAATTAATTGCACTGACGGGCGAAAAAATTCGACAAAAACCCCACATGTGTCGCACAGAGTCGTTTAGCACCAATTTTGAAAAGTATTAATATTCATGAGCGCAGTTATTAATCAACACGGCGTTGCGGTATGCGTTTTCATTGAACGTTAATGTTGATAGATACTCCTGATTTTGATGCCGTCGCACCTGTTTTTCTTATACTTTGTGACCCTTACTTTTTTTTTTTTCTTTTCCGGCTAAATCTTTTCTTCCAATTTTTTTTCTTGTCAACGAGAAAAGAGAAAAGAGACCCACCCGTCAAATGACGTGCGATGACGATTACTCAACCTAAATATGAATATTTCATGCATGACGTGCTGCAATAATATCATGCTTGCGACATTATGAAAGGCTTAAAGTGAAAAAGAATCCGAAAAATGGTGCAATGCTGAGCTGTAATTTATCTTAATATGACTGTATCTTTTCTGGGATTGCAATTTTATGAACATCGTCAACTATTAAAAGCTGCTTATCTTTTGTAATACTAACTTCCAATTCAACTCTATCCCGAATTCATCGGGCAATGTTTTTTAATTTTAAAGAAACAGAAAAGTAGTTTTCGTTTTGTTACACTTTCAAGCAATTTTGTTTTTATCTCTGATTTTTAACTTTTTTTGGTAATAAACATTTAAAGAACAAGTAGAAAAATTAAGAAAA
This sequence comes from Aradophagus sp. ZL-2020, assembly GCA_022817685.1. NCBI lineage: Eukaryota > Metazoa > Arthropoda > Insecta > Hymenoptera > Scelionidae > Aradophagus > Aradophagus sp. ZL-2020. The sequence continues at coordinate 3,406 of JABFOV010006362.1, forward strand.
AAAATGTCTTGAACTTATTAATTCATCAAGTTAACTTTATTATACTATTTCAAAAGTTATTTCTCATCAAAATACATTTATGTTAACCAATAAATTGAGCACAATCGTGCAAGCAAAGTTGTAAATTCCAAAATCGTTTATAGAACTAATAAATTTAACGGTGATCTATGTAAAATCCAAGACAACCACGTGCACAATGAAACACGTGGGTCCGTTATCTATTATCTGACGTCGAGTTATAATCATTTACAACTGCAGAACTATCGCAATACCAGCGCAGATTGGTTTTATGGGATTTCGTCGAATTCTCAGCGAGATTAGAGGAAGCTGAGTGTTTAAATTTAATAGCGATTAACAAGGTCTTTTAACGAGCTATTTGGTCCTTTCAAAGTGCCAACAACGACGCAAATTTTCAACTTTGCAAGTCACTTTTTAACACGCAAAATTTTAGTTCAAAGTTTGAATTGTCTTTTTTCCCTTTCGTATCGAATGAAACTGTCGTCACAAAAATAGCGATTTATTAAGTGATTTCGCAATCAGTAATAAAAATTAACTCGATGATATATTTTGGACGACTATAAAATATACAATTCGATCAATTATCTAATTACTGTAAAAACTACGAAGTACTATTTTTTTCTTCTTTAAAATTATCTTTAAAATTACAGTTATTAAAATTTTAATCATCATTAATCTATTAAATATTTTTCGAAAATTCTCCCGTATTTTCTATCGATTTACTAACATACTGAATAGTCTATGTTAAAAAAAGTTGCACCGTAAATGTTTTAACATTTCCATATGCAAAATCAATGAATAAAATTCCTCTACTTTTATTATAAAAAAGAATTGTATATTTCACTAATCCTCGAAGCGTTAATTAAAATCCATTTTTGAGTTATCCAATAAATTCAACGAAATACAGTATTTAAAATTTTGTTCGCGATGGAAAATTAAACTGACGTATTTTTGAAGAATATCTAATGGATGGTGTCGAGCGTCTTCATTATGATGACATGCAAATTGCGCGACGCTCACAAAGCTCGGGGCAAATAAACAAAATCCAAGATTCCTGCGGCAAAAAAAAACGTAACGGCGTGTACGAAAAACGTCACGTATCGCGGTCTGAGGTGCGCAGGATGAGCGCCGACGGCTTGATTTATGAACTTCCGGGCTCGTGATTTACCGTTCAGGCCGAAAATGACACGGACGGTGCTCCGCGCGGCGGATAAGTGAAACGCGTACCGAAACGCTCAAAATGATGTATGCACGCGCTCCCTTTTTTGCGCGTCACAACTTTGAATATTACCGTGGAAATACTGGGCGAAAGGCTCCGCTCGCGCACAAACATGTGCCCGCAAAACGACGACATCCCCTTCCGGTCTTTCGTTCGATCCGTTCTGCGTTTCGCCGATGCGATAATTGTTATTTGAACGTTTTGCGGTTATTTTTCTTTCGCATACGTTGATGAATATTCGAATAAATGATGGAGAATAATATAAGTTAATGAAAATATAGTGTTTGAAGTATAAAGTATAAATAAATTGCACGGGAAATGCGGTGCGGTTTGTTGAGGCATGCTGATACGGCTGCGCAGGTATTGCTGCACGCAGAAAAATAATGTCGAAAAAGTGCAACAATCTTCGGCAAACCTGTCACATTAAGCACATTTTTCAAATTATTTTTTTGCGTGCAACTTGAAATGTGCGATAAAGGCGTGCGTGTACAATATATGAGAATGGACTTTAAAAAACTAATGTTTAAGTTACATTTAAATTGTTAATTTTCATTCAAAATAAATAGTTATACAAAAATTATGGTTGTGTGTAATTTGGAGATTTATATTAATTTGTATGTTCGGTCCCATATATTTTACACACATTCGACTTTTCGCATTTTACTTAAATGTATTTATATTAATTGGAATTATACATTGAAATGAATAGATCTCTAAATTAATAATCTTAAGTTATAGAATTAATTGTTCGAAACTAAAACATATATTGCAAGTGCTGCAGGATATCTTGAATTAATTTATATTTTATGATAATATACTGTATATTTTAAACTTATAATTCCTCGAATTGTAAACATTTATAAAAAAATATAATTCATAATGAAAAGCTATTTTTTTTCATTGCAAATATAACATGCATGCCTGTATTTAAAAAATACTATTTAAGATAAATATATATGTGTGAAAACTCTACAAGAAGTAACGATCTTTCTGTACGACATCCATTGAATCTAACAACGAAGACAAAATTAAAACAATTGGTCGGATTAAGAGACAATAGTGGGATCATGCATTAGCAGCGTAGACAATTGGGACGATGCAAGTGCAACGAAAATGATGGCGAAAATTCGCATTAAGCGACGAGAAAAAGAAAAAAAATCCGAGTGAGGGGGTGAAAGAAATGGGAAAAAAAAGAAAAAGAAAAATGGTGCGACTGTGTTCGATTTTCATAAAATTAATGGCACAACATGCTCGCTGGCGCAGATTTCGTACTCGGCGGGACTTCTTCTTGATGCGATTGATGAGACACTGACAATACGCCAAGCGTTTCTAAAATAGAAGCACATTTGACGAAATTCACGTGCTAACGAGTAACATGCACGATGCGCGGCTTCCATGCCATGTATAACAAAAGTGAAAAATAAAGCGAGCACATCCGTCAAGCGCCGGCGGGATTCGCTCATCTCTTTCCTTCGTTCATTCTGCTCTTTCCGCGCTCAATCTTTCCTCGATCCTTGTTCCCAAGGGGATACTTTGTTCGTAAACAAGCCTCGCATAACATAACTGACGTAAGTCTGTTTAAAAATCTTATTACAGCACCCTTTGGCTTCAGCGTTGATTTTAATTGCCAGCCGTTGATCGACTGAATCTCGATTTACTCCAAGTTATACGTGTCACGAGACTTGTTTTGACCGAAAAATACGTTGTATGCTAATTCATAATCACCGACCTATGAGATCTGGAGCTTGATTCTTTTTTTAACTATGATGATAAGTTTATTTAGTTGATCATTATTTATATTGTATTGTTTTATAAAATTAACATGGCTTAATTCTTTAGAGTTTTTTAGAGTGTTTTATTTACTCTGAACCGGTAGCCAATTATACTAAGAAAATTTTGAGCTTGTCGACTTTTATCGTCAAAAGAAAATCTGATTGGTTTCTGATCTATTTCTTGAATTTAAAGTTAATATTTTCTTCCTGAGGATAAATTAAAAGTACTCATTTTCACTTTCAAAATACGTTTTACAAAGATCAAAATTTACTTTCAAATAAAACTTTGTAGTAACAATAACTATTATATAAAAGTCTCCATAAAAAGATATCTTACCAAAATTTTAATGATCAACTAATATATCTTTGATATCTTTAATCTTAACTTTACTCTTGTCCAGCGATACGCTTTTACCGAATACCCTTCGTGAGGTGCTATAAATTTTCATCGTTTAAAAGCTGACTCTGTGTGACACAGTTACCTTGGGGTTAAGGTCGCTGCCTTGTTGCATTAGAGTGCCTACGGTAAACCAGAAGCTGTTGGCCAGTGTGAAGTCGTTGACCGTCCTTGGCAACGGGATGTCGTCACTGTCGACTTCCGAGACGTTGACATGACCACCCTGGTGATAGCGAGACCCCCGCCAAATGGTGCAAAATGAGATAAACAATTACACGGGGCCTGCTAAGCAACGTGCCTTGATCGGTTCGTTACCGCAGGTAATACACGATCAAGTGACTCGAACTGAACAAGCGAACAACTCATTCAAATCAATTCGACGAGCCCGTGTGCTAGGATGAATGATTCGACTTGATTTTTACGAGCCAATAGTTACGAAAGTACGTTAAAAAGCATGATTTTTAAGCTTAATTTTATTCTTTCTTTTTTCTCTTGCAAAAAAACGTATAATCTATTAATTAATAAATTAGAGAAATCGAGTTGGAGATATTAATTACAACCTTGGAATTAATTCTTCAGCGTCTTTTGATTATTTTTTGCAATAAATAGTTACAATCAACTTTAATATTAAACTTAAGTTAGAAGACCTATTAGATAAACTTTTTGAAATTTTGAATTAGTTTAATTTGCAATTTGTAAAATAATTAGTTTCAAAAGAAATATCGAAAACGACACCTTGTTCTTAAGATTATTGGTTCGTGAAAATCAACTGAATTCTTTACGGTTTGCACCACTTGACAGGAGCCTACCTGTAGCGGACAGTTGCAGTTTGGACATGGTCCCGGTTCCACCCATTCGTATGGTGAAAACCTTGCTACTATCCATATCGTCAAGGATACCATCACATAAGCGCCTAGCATGGACAGCCAAATTTCCACAGCCAGCGGGTTCATGAACGAGAAGAGCCGCGAAGGCATGCGACCAGATACCTGAAGCAAGCATACATCCGTCTTTAAATTACTCTACTAACATTTAACTATGCAACCACGCGACAGCCTGAGTTGTAAAATCTAAAACCCTTCATTAAAGACGGTCTGTCTATTAAAAAATCAGTTTATTAAATAAAAATAATATGCAGTTTTCATTTTTAGTACGAAATACATTAATTTCATCAACGATTGTCCGACGAACATGCAGCATGCAATGAGTTCCAATTCTTGGTGCATTTTAATTGGTACCTATTGTAAAAATAAATTTGAAAATTGCGGGCTGAAAAGAGTGCAAAAAAAATCTGTCATTGATGGGAGAAAAGCTTTAATTATCGCGCAAACGATCTGCTGAAAATATCAAGAGCGCAAATTTGAAGTAACGTGAAAAGATATAACAATAAATGCAAACGATCGTACCGTTGACTGAATTACACAAACAAAGGGAAAGTTTTAGAGACGAAAATAATCGCGTGCCGTTATCGCCGGCTGGTGGATAAATAAAAATTGTGCCGCGAATCGGACGAATATTGCTGCGGTAACGAACAAAGAAATCAGAATGATCTGCTGGCTTGTGTCGGTGATGCTGAACCAACAAAATGATGGAAATTCAATGATGGGTCTGCTAACTGATAGGTCTGCTGCCGAGTGCTTTTGATTTCCTAATTGAATCTAATAATTTTGTTAAATTATTGTACTCGTGGTTTTGCTATACTAATTTTATGATTTTTAATAATGCTTATTAAATGCTTTTTTATCAGTACTATTTTTTCTATCAATACGATTTTCTAATAATACTACAAAAAAAATTTTTATTTCTTTTAATAAAGATCAACAAAGTGATATTAAAATTTTTCAATGGTTTCAATAGTTCAACAATTAAAATTATTATAATTTAATACCCTCATATTCGAAATGTTCTATGAAGATAGTCTCTTTCCACTGTTGGGTCAAATTTAAATGCTTACAAAGGTAACGTGGAAACTGCCTTTGTTAATCATTTGATATTTGACAAATTGACATCACATAATAGTTTAAACACTATTGTTTTACTTAGACTTCAAAGGAAAACGAAATTTAATCGTGATTCGAACAAATGTAATGGGTCCTCCCATTGATATTGCTTTGTTATAATGAAAACAAAACAATGTCAATGCGATATGGCAAAGCAATGCAACACATTAAATTCTATTTACCTAGACACTGTCAAACGAAGTGTCTTCGCATTATTTGGAATGATACGGTACCGAATCACTATCAATGTCAACTTGAGCAGACAACGCAAACTACAAATAATTGTATTTAACTCAAATCAGCCTAATTAAATGTGATTACACGCAATCAGATCTCTATTCTCGCAACCTGTGAAAATTAGATTAGTAAATTTGTCCAAGTTTATTCCCAAACTCACTCTACTCCCCGTCCCGAGCGTACCCGCCTGAAATCGAATGGAATTTGCATTCGATCGAATGTTTTTACATGCGCAACTGCTTGGGAGTGAACTTGCGTCGGTTTATTTGGTAACTGCATGTAGAAGTGCCTTATTCACCTAACAACCCTAAGATCGAATTCCCAAAGCTGTTCCTTCTGTTTCTTTTCCTTTTTCTTTTTACTTTCACCTAATTTTGTTCATCTGCATCTCATTGCTCTATGTTTATCTGACCTTTGGAAAAGAAGCAAGATGGAGGAACGATTTTCTGTTGTTTTTCCGAAACAAAAAGAAAAGTCATGCATGGTGAAATCCAGGGTACCTTGGGATTGAGTCCGCTGCCCTGTCGGAGAAAGGTGCCGGTGATGAACCAGAAACTGTTGCTGACAGTGAATTGGTTCTCGATGACGTCGCTCTCAGCCAGGCAGGGGTGGGGGTTGTTCCACTCATAGGGGCTGAATCGCGCCATGACGAAGAGGGTGAAGCTGACCAGCATGTACGCCGCGAGTACGTAAAGCCAGATCTCGACGGCCAGGGGGTTCATGAATGAGAAGAGCCGGGTCGGGTGGCTGGACGGTACCTAAATTACGTTACGCTACGATTTTAATTAAAACGACTCCTGCGAGTTCGCGTATCGTAGAACGAAAATCAAAGAGCATGGACCTTCCTCGGTCGACGGGACCGTTATATTGCGGCCGGAGAATTGCGCCCACGTCGTTCCGTTCTTACCCGAAATAAAGGGTGGATAAAAAAGCAGAGTTACGCCGCGCTGATGCAGGCAGTCGCGAGATCGTCGTATATATTAGCTGTAACTTTTTCGAAAGTCAATACGGGATAATGAAATTTTGAAATTACACTTATCTCTGACCATTCCGAATTGAAACGTTATAACGCGCTGGAAAAATATTCGCAAATACCGTGCTGGGATTAACAAGTATCCCGTCGCAATTTATTTCGCGATAAAGCTGTCGTTCCTTCGCCACCGACAAGGCGACCGTTCATTCAAGCTTATTTTCACGGGCTTACGATTTTAATTTTCGTTTTACTTCTTTATTTTTGAATTCATGATCCGGAAAAGACTTTCGATTTTTTGCGTTTTTTTTATATGTTTTTATTCATCGTCTGCATTAGACTGCGAAGGTACTGAAAAAAGAAGCTGCGGATCGAGAATTCGATCGAAATAAGGCGGAGAATTTCATTCGGGAAATTGTTTCTCGCAACTCACCTTAAATAGTATTCCGATGCCGAGATTCATAAACGGCTTTGTGAAGTCTATTACACTCTCCCGGGCGTAGTTTATTGTCATCGACGCAACTGCGAGATCAGCCTTCTGAAAAATTCAAAACGAATATTTAATATTGCAGAGAAGAATTGTTTCCTTATAATAATTTAATTATTTGCCGTTACGTTCCTTTATGATCACTGGAAGGTATTTTGAATAATTGAAGTAGAATTCTTTTCATTAAAAACGTCTCCTTTAATTGTCACTTCTACGAAAGTGCAGCGAATTATGAATCCATGCAAATAAATTGAATTTGGTCGATATT
>JABFOV010006363.1:0-10773 GCA_022817685.1 Aradophagus sp. ZL-2020
ATACTAAAAACATATAATTAAAGGAAAAATTAACTTAAATACTATGAAACGAATACAGTTAAGCGCCCTGGAAAAAGTCCCATAAACTAGTTGACATACAGCAAAAGCAATAGCTCTTTGTTCACAAAATAAATGTAATTTGTATTTTAAAGAAATTTTTCCTATAAAAACCGGAAACCTTACAATCTATCACTTTTGAGATCGTTTTCCCATAAAATTTAAGGAATTCAAAATGAAATTTTCGTTATTTTTACCAAGTTATTTTTCTGCGTGTAGTTTAGTTTTTTGTGTCATTCGAACATGTGGCATTCGAACATGTGACGTAATTGTAGGGACCCGTTTGAAAGTATAAATATAATACTATTACAAATGTTTTTAATAAATGACAAGAAAAATACATTTTTCTTGAATTTTTATATTCTCACTAAACTTTTATTGAATAAATATTAACTTTTCAGGTTATAAAAGCTTTTTGGAAATTTTACTTTAGTTCATAAACAAGTTATCCATGTCGCTTTGCAAGATCGAAATAGATATACTCTTAAAACATTGTTTTTTAACCAAAATGTAAAATCTTGAGTCAACTAAGAAACCATGCTGATATTTCGCAAATGTTAGTAAATTTGTATTGAAGATTAAGGTAGTCTTGCACCTTGATCTGACATCTTAAATTCAAATGAACTAAACTTTCACATAAAATGCAACCCAATGTTCACACAAAATCTTGCCACAAGATTCCGAAGTGAATCTTGTGGTTAACCTGCACCGCTAATTTTACGGTAACATTTTTAAATTTTTACTCAAAATTTATAGTTTTAAATTGAAATGTAGTATATTCTTTATAAGACTAATTTTGTTACTTTTTATACAAAATTTAATAATTTTGTTATAATACAAATAAATTTTGATCAAAAAATAATCACAAGATTATCATATTTTGGTAGCATGTATTTTTAAAAGTGTAAATTTAGAATAAAAAATAAGTTTTTGGAAAAACCTTGTAAAACAAGTTCAACTGAAATTTCGAAAACAATAGTAATATTAAAAAAACAGTCCGTCTCATATCGTCTGGATTCCCACAGTTGATTATGTCAAGAAAGACGTCAGAATAAAGTGTAAACAAGGAAAAATAAACAATGTGAGAATTGTCTTCAGTAGTTCAACCGAGTTGCATAACATTGTGTCGGCCAAAAATAGTCAAGCTAAGTTTTATTTACCTCAAAAGATAACAACGCCTCCTCGTCATCTTGCTTGTAATACTCAATGTTAACAGTAATAAGACCTTCCGAGTAACCTCGGACAGTGATCAAACTGCCTCTAGGACCGGTGTATAGTACAAGCAGGCTGCCGTCAATGTTACATTCGGTCAAGGGTTTCAACCCGTCGAAGTGCTCGCTCAATACGTTGGCAATTGTCGATTTTAGCTTCGACCGCTTGTCGCTGTCCATGATCGCATTCGCCGAAACAGTGAAGTCCAGCAATACTGTGTGCGCCACCATTGTTGTTTAGTCTAAAAATTACATGCCATTATTTTTTTGTCAAACGATTAAAATAATTTTACTTTAAGAATAATCATCAGCTTCCAAACTTATTTAATGAGTAGAAAATTACTGCTCTAGCTTTCGGAAATAATATCGAAGGAATTATTGAAATAATATCGTATCATGCGAATGTCAACTCAGGTGATATCGTTTTGATATTACCGTATTCAATATGGCATCAATACTGATACTAATCACCTTAAAATAATATTGAATAAATATCGACCATTTAATGTTCATAGAAAGTGGAAGCAGCGTTGAGTCGATAATGACGTTAATATTGAAATAACATTGGATCGACATTGATTCATTGTTTTCAGCTTTCCAAACATGCAAAATGAAAAAGTACTTATAAGCGTTTTTTCTAATAAAGGTTTCACCGATGTGATTTCGATACTAACATTAATATAGTCTCAACACTGTTTCGGCTACCAACATTAAGTTTTCGATGTCAGTTCAATAATTTCAATATTGACTCAAAATTGAAAAAATTTCAGTAAAAATTTACTATATTTTACCGTAAAGTACATTTGTAAGCATTTTTATATATTATCTATATCATTTTACTATACTATACGACAATGTTTCAGATAATAACAGAAATACCTTAGATAATTCTAGTACTTTTGTACAAATTGCATTGACATACAGAAACTAATCCATGCGCGCGCGTTATTATACAGTATGGTAAATTTATACTACAATTTTTCTTCTTACTACACGTTATTATAGGAACGATATCACCTGTAAGGTAGCATCTCCCCATGTTCCAATTTTTGTTCAAATGTTTGATTTGAAATTTTGAGAAAATTGTGTTGCCCGAAGAATCAATTACTCGAATGCCATATTTATTTATTTCATTTCAACTTTTTTTTTACTAATTCTATTTTATTTTATTTGTTACATATTTTGACTTCTTCAGCTTCAGAAAAAAAAGTTCAGTTGAAGCTTCAACTTTTAAGAAATTCAAGAAATGAACAACCCTGAAAATCTAGGATCCTGATTCTTTCATCCTTGTTCCCGACAACAGCCTTTTGGAAGGTTTTGAAATGTTCCATTTGAAGTTTCGAGTTGTTGGGTTACGTTTTTCGGTTTGACTGATAACAGACAAAGTGTCGAGCTGGATGCGATTCCCGGCTCGAACGAAGAGTTGTCAGTCAGCGTTCAGGATTTTTAAATTCATTTAAATTAAATAAATCATCAGTTTTGTTGTGATTTATTGTCACTCGATTTAGGTTAAGATCGTAATATGTAAAGTTAATGCGAGAAATCACGTGCGCCATATCGATCGCTAATTTGAATTTTTCGAGACTCGAATGATTTTGAATTTCGAGTTGTCATAGTGACAGCGCTGTAGTTCAAAATTTTTTGGGCAACAACGCTCATTCTTTTGGCAACCGTTTTAGAGACACATTCTTCTGGCAACTGATTTAGATTCAACGTTGATACAATTGAGATTGAGATTTGGCGATGTTACGTTTTCTCGCAATGGGCGATGTCATTTTTTAGCTTTCGGCGCTTTGTGACCTGTTCGGTGAGTGATTGAATTTTGGGTTTTCTTTCTTCGTGTCTTGATCACGAATTAAGTAGATTTTTGTCATCGTTTGAGTCAGGCTCTTAAAGACTTTTTTAGTTTGTATTTTCGTTTAAGATTTTTAATAAACCGTTCATTTTCATTATTATCTTTGAGTTGTAAGTTTTAATTTGAATTTATAGTAAAATATAAAAAGAGATTTTAATTCTTGTGAAGTTTGATTTTCGAAATATTATTCTGTTTAATTTAAATTATTTAATTCTAATTTTAAACTGGTTTTCAATAAATAAAACCTTACGATATACATCTGAACGGACATTTACACATTGATATGATAATATTTCAATAATTCCGCAATCTACATTTCAACGCGTAAGTAATAAAAACCCCAGATTACCAGGTATGCCACAGTGAGTTAATTGTCAATAAACGGCGTGTTCACATGTGGCACGTATGCGTTGCACATGCGGCTCACATGCGTTGGAAAATTTCTTTTTCGGTGTGACTATAATGTGGTTCACATTAGTGACAACACAGTGGATTTACTTTGAACTCGCAACTTACTCAGGTGAAACTCGAATTGAATTCACATTTGACTCACAATGAATTCACATTAAAGTCGAAAAGATTTTATATTAGATTCCTAGCAGACCCACGTTTCATTCACAGAGAATACACATTTTGTTCACATTGTGAATTCAATCTGAACGTAATGTGAGTTAGCTATGTATGAAATATGAATGATACGAATGCAGGCATGCACGCACACGCACATATACGTACATACACACATAGCCACACGTACACACGCGCACGCACAGACCCATATACATGTCACACACATTTCACTCAAATTTTCTAACATTGCACTCACATTTCACGTATATTTCACTCACATTACTCTCACATTTCACTCAAAATTCATTCATAGTAAATTCAAAATGCGAACAAAATGTGTATTCACTGTAAGTCAAACGTGAGTCTGTTGTGAGTCAAATATGGAATCTTTTCGAGTTGAATGTGAGTTTGTTATGAATTGAAAATGAACTCAACTCGAGTTCCACGTAAGTCAGCTGCGAGTTCAAAGTAGAGCCACTGCATTGTCGCTCATGTGAACCGCATTATAAGCACATTAAAAAAGATATTTCCCCACTCATGTGAGATGCATTTGCAACGCCTGCGTGTCACATATGAAGATGCAGTTTACTCACAATTGACTAATTGTGAAATACCTGGTTGTTTGCCCCCGTTTATTTATTCTCTCTAAAAATATTTTTCAATAATATATAAATTTTGAAATCGTATTGCGTATTACACACAATTGATATTGTTTAATTAGTAGACTTTAAATCAATTAAGTCATTAAAATTAAAATGTGCGGTTTATACTGTGCAATTTTATGAGTCAGCGAACTATGCAGAAATAATTATCAACAGAATTTCTACATCAGGAATATTTTCGAGAGTATGATAATACGGATAAACCTAGTAACTATCATTAATCATTGTTTATTATTGTTATTAAAATTATCATTAATAATCAGTCGTTTTTTTGAACAGATTATGGTTACAATACCGGAACTTTAACCTGCAATAATATTCGTTCTTGAACGGTTATATCATACTGTAATAAGAAATCAAAATATTATATTTTGGACAAAGTTTTAAATTAAATTTTATAAATGGTGTAAATGATATAAATGGATTAATTTTCAAATATGGTTGTACTGTTCACGTTTTAGAATAAAAGTGAGAAAAAAAATGATTCCCAGACAACTAATGGATTTTTTTTTTTATCTGTGAAGGTCAAATACTGTTTTAATTATTGATGATACTCACTGATTGTCATTGACACTGATTAATAGTCATTTGTAGTCACATGTAATGTTTTGTTGAGTGTGTATTTTGTTGAATATGAGTAGTTAATTTTTCAAGTTAACTGTGGGTTACAGCCAGGGTTGGGTAGTAACTATAACTTAAGTTACAAGTTACTAACTAGTAACTGTAACTAAGAAATATGTGTAACTTGTAACTTTAGATAAAAAAAGTTACAAGTTATTTTTCAGTCAATTTTTATAATGAAGTTTATATATTATTTTAATTGTTATTAATAAATAATGTTCAATGAAACTATTAATAATTTCAAAATGAATAATTAATTATTTTTAGTTAAACTTAACCTGTCAATTAAGTATTTAAAGATTTTATCGGAAAATTTCGATTGACTATCAATATATAAGTTTGTTTTCATGTTAATCTCATTCGAATCAAAGCATCGAATTATGTTATTCGCACTGATTTGAAACTTCAGTTTAAGTTTTATCCTTGAAACGCTCATATTGTACACGCATTTTCGCTCTGTTACATAAGCAAATATATATTATATATATTCTTTATATTAAACTTGAAAGTTGCCATTTTAGTGTATATTTTTTTAATTTTAAATTGAATTAATAAATAAAATGAGTGTTGAAAATGAATAAAGTTTGTGGCCAAATTTAGAAAGATTTTATATATTGAAATATAATTGAATATAATTAGCTATTGAAATTTAATAAATTTTATCATTAATTTATTACAATATATTAAGTTTATTATTTTACAAATTATATAAAGTCTATTATTAAAAATAAATCATTTATATCGTTTTTATGAAGTTGAATTCATATTGAAGTTTTTAACGTTTACTCATTCCTTTTTTTTATCAATTTACTATTTCAGTTCAATTCAATTTTTAAAAAAAGTAACTTTATAATTTAAGTTACTAGTTACTGTAATTGTAACTAGTTATTTTCTTGGGAGAGTAACTGTAACTATAACTTAGTTTTTTTTTTTGACAAATTAACTGTAACTAGTAACTAGTTACATTATTTTTGTAACTTACCCAACCCTGATATACAGTAAACTTTTCACTATGTAACCATTCGGCTACGTAACGAAATTTGATTCGCTGCGGAACTACTATTTACTTACTTTATCCCTACTCTCAACTGGCATAACCTTACGTACCGTCGCGCATAATTTGAAACGCAACCGACAGTTTCTTGATAATAATAGAGCATGGCTCTGCGCAACGCGAGAGATCGCCGTAGTGGGAAGTACCCCTCTCCTACTTTCGTTACGTAGCCAAGCGACCACCGACATTGCATTCGAAACGTAGCTAAAAGTTTACTGTAATACGAAAGTACTATCAGGAATTTTATTAATTTCCTACCAATATATTTTTAGAATAAATTATAATAATCCAATAAATTATCAAAATATTTGCAATATATTGAAAACACGTCAATATGTATTTTATTTTGGTATACTCATCTGTATTATTATAATATTTATTAAAAAAAATTGTTTTATCTCATCTCCTACGTGCAATAAGTGTAACTCGTATATTTGGATTATAGTTTTTGTATTCATACTAAGTACATATATGATTGTGCATCATGACAATGTGTTCAGTGCTCGCGATTAATGCAACCACAATCAGGTTCGCCACATTTTTGTTTCTTTGTTTCTTTCGGTACCTAACTATTGTTTATATTTGTTCAAGTTTGTTCGTAACAATTAGTAAAAGTCAATTTTGGCGAGAACATTGAAATTATGCACTGAGAAAAATGCATCATCAATACAACGATACAAATCGGAATAGTTAAAATGAAAAATATTCAAGGATTTTTAATTAAATTGTCAGTATAAAAAAATTAATGTTTCCCAAATTAGACAATCCCCAATTAGAATATTAACATTGAAGAGGAATGAAAAATAATAATAAATAATTACTCAAGAAGAGAATAAACTGTATGAATATTAAACGCAAATTTTATGAAAGTCACCACTATCTTATAATTGTAGAAATAATTTCTGAAGATGTAAAAAGAATGAAACAGTACTACAACCGAAGAAGGTATTTCGTACTATTTTCTTCTTCTTTTCAAGTCAGTCGTGATTTGATGAAAAATCTTTAAATACCGGTAATGTAGAAATATGTGCCAGCCACTGGTAGTCCAACGGTAGTCCCATGCTACCAACGTAAAAGTTATTTTTGCCGATTAAAGTACAATATTTTTTGTATAGAGGAAATAAAATATGTTGGTAACACTCACCTCGTATTACTAACCAAAATTTATATTCGAGTGAGGAAAAAGTTATTTTGTCCGTGTTGAGTACATTTGAAATGTGTTATTTAACGTCTGTGGAAATATTTCTAAATTTTTTGCTAGAGCAAATTTCCGACCAATAACAGACAATTAATAATTTTTGCAGTCTCGAAACGTTGTCGTTTAGTATAAATAAACGAGACTGCAAAAATGATTAATTATCTGTTATTAGTCAGAAATTCGCTCTTGCAAAAAATTTATGAATACGTTTGACTTCTATTTTTCTTGCCTCTTCGGGACTGAAAATCTCGCTTTTCTTGCCTAACTTAATCCTACTTCGCTTTGTTTCGCGCAAGCTATTTCAGTTCACCCATATCTTGTTTACATTAAAAAACTATATCACGTAGTCATGGCTTTATTATAGTAAACAAAATAAATTAAAAATAGTTATAAGAAGCAACCAAAATTCAAAGAGACCGAAATAAAAATATCAGCTACAAATATCAAGTCAAGTAAGTAAAGCATTTATATTTTTGAAGTAGTTAAGCAAGTATAACTTATAATCCCCAAATTTTTGTCAATTAACTAGTTACTTTTATGGATATAGTTATATATCAAAATATAATTATATAATAGTAATTAACATTGTAGTAGTAAGTTATATAATTATATAATTACATAATCAATCATAATTTACGACGATTCGCGATGCTGGCGCGGGTAAGAATTAAATAAATAACATTAAAATTAGTAAGTTTCTAGCATATACAATTATTATTAAATGAATAATTTTTAAAATTTCAAATTACTAATAAAATAAACGTTTTATATTAATAAATAGGTAATTGAGAAAAGGAAAAATGTTTAAAAGGACTAACTATTAAACAAAAAGTTGCTTTCGTACGTCGTTCTGAAAATGGAAACAATCATAGAAATTTGGCAAAGGAATTTAATATTTCACGTTGAGATGTTTCAAATATCTTAAAAAATAAAGAAATAATTTTGCAAAGAGAAACAATTTTAAAAACCCATAATGGTTATTTATGCAGAGTAAAAATGATTGTATCAATGGTTTTGCCAAAAACGTAATAATGGAGAACCTATTAGTGGCCCATTACTGAAGAAGAAAGCATTACATTTTAATGAGCAATGAAAAGGACCGTTAACTTTTTGTGCAAGTGATGGCTGGCTCTCATTTTAACTCATTCTCTATGGAAAATCACGAGTCGTCTATAGGTGAGGTGCCAACCAGTCACAACGCATCGTTTCCATGTATACGATTAATCGAATGTGTGTTAGTTGATATGCAGGTACGTATCTGTTTTGTTTATACTGGCGCTTGAAAATATAGGTTATCTTTGACAGTTTATTTGCAACTATCAGAACAGTTTATATTTATACAACGAATTTTGATTTGAATTGAAATATTTAAATTACTTATGTTACACATTTCACAAATATAAATTCTTTAAGTTACAAGTATTTTTAAATTCAACCTTATCTTTATAAAGTTACTAATATATTTTAAATTAAAAATAATTCTTTTAAGTGGAATGGGGGCATTGCACCCAACATTAACACGCCCCTGCAAACCGATAGCTCTGACTCTTTTTTATAATCGCACGCTCTGTCTAATTAGCGCCGCCTATGAGTAGAAGCGAGCAGTTTTCATAGAGAAAGTTAAGCAGCGACATGGAATTCGTCAAGTATAAATAAAGGGAAAAAAATCATCCAATGATAATGCCACCAGCGAAAATTCTTTTTTTAGAATTTGTTGACCAATCAATCAAGGTGGATACAAATTGGAAAATATTTTTAACGCTGATGAGACCGATCTAGCATACAAGATGCTGCCAACAAAATATAATATTAACAAATATCATATGATGAGAGTAAAAATTCTACATTGTAAATTAATTCTTTTTGTAATAAACATTCTTTTATAGAATAATTTAAATTGCTTTGAAACCTTATACTATTACTATGACATTATATGAATTGACATTAATATGAATTATGATTGTAATATTTATTTATTTATTTATTTATTTATTTATTTATTTATCGCAAATCCAGCGGGCTTTTCAGCACATTCAAGGATTACATAGAAATAAAAAAAAAAATACATATCATAATAATATTTAACAGAGTGAAAAATAATGGCTGCATAATGCTTACATAGATAAAATTAAAAATACACATAGAACAAATAAAAAATACATATCATCGTAAAATTATGATGAATGAAAATAAGCAATGGCTTTGGATACAATAGATGGCATAGTGTCAACAAATAAATCTATCGTGTTGTCAAACATAACGATGTAATTCGCAAGAGTCGTAATAGAGATATAGGGTGATCTAAATACAAAAGAAATAGGTTGAGGGGGGTTATGGAAGGGTGATAGTTGGCGTTTGGGATACTGAGGTACAGAGAAAGAGGTCTGCTCAAGCAAGTAAGGCGTGTCAGTTAAACCGCGAATTATTTTTATAAGAAAAACTATCATTCGGATATGACGTCTATTTAATAAAGATAGGGTATTATATAAATCAAACAGTACCTCGTTCTCAGTTCCACGCGGAGGATAGCTGCCTATGTCTTTAAACACGAGAAATTTGAGCAAGGTACGTTGGCAACGCTGTAATGCCATTCGAAGAAATTGCTGATTGGGAGACCAGAGTTCACAACAATATTCCAACTTGGAGCGAACTAGAATGTTAAACATTAACAGAATAACAGCTGATGAGTTAACCTTGCGTGATATTCTAATCAAGTAACCGAGAGATCTGTTGGCTTCAGTAATCATCTGATGAATGTGGTGTTTAAATGTCAGCTTTCGATCAAAAATGATTCCCAAATCTCTCCTGAGGTCCGTCTGCACTGGGGAAAAAAACTATCACTTCAGTGTTGCTTGCTAACACTCTAATATAAATGGTACAGCAGTTTGGGAACCAATTTTTTCACTATTAGTTTTTTTTTCACTATTCATTTTTTATTCACTATTCATTATTCAATATTCATTATTTATTCACTATTAGTTGTCCAGTTTGCTCACGTAATACAACATCAGTATTGAAAATAATGCTGAAATAGTGTGTGAACCTTAGTGTTGTTGCCAACACTAACATGTAAATACTGACGCAGTCTTGAATTCAATGCTGAATCGGTATTGAAATCATACTGATGGAGGGTTGACGTAGTTGGTATTGCTACCAACACTGAAACAGTTTTATAGTGATTAGTATTGGCAGCCAATGCTGGAGGAGTCGTGAATCAAGACTGGATCAGTAGTTTTTTTCCCCCCAGTGTGCCTTAACACTGAGCCATCAATAGTGTAGTCATAGGAAATTTTATTTGTTCTATAGAAAGACATAACCTCACATTTAGAGGGATTTAGGATCATATTATTCGCTCGACACCATTGAGAAAATTTGTCCAAGTTGGTTTGGAGAAACTCACAGTCGGTAACAGTATTAAGGGGGTTTTTCGTATCTTTTGCCTTAAAATAGGGCTATATTTAAGTTTTTTTTTTTTTCAAAAACTAAAACAATAAACAGAATTAAGGAGGCCTCTTTACACCTCTCCCGGCCCACCCTGACTCTCT
>JABFOV010006364.1:0-10770 GCA_022817685.1 Aradophagus sp. ZL-2020
CGTGTGTTTTTTTTTTTCTTTTTTTTTTTTTCTTTTTTTTTTTTTTTTTTTTTTTTTTTTTTTTTTTTCTATACTTTTTTTTTTTTTTTTTTTTTTTTTTTTTTTTTTTTTTTTTTTTTTTTTTTTTTTTTTTTTTTTATATATTTTTTTTATTTTGAATTTATTTTATTTTTTTTTTTTTATTTTTACTAATTTTTTTTTTTTTTTTTTTTTTTTTTTTTTTTTTTTTTGCTTCGATAAATTTATTTATTTAACATTATTGATAAATACACACCACATAATTTATACACAACTTTGCATCACTCGTTCTTGACCCAAGCTTACCCCCTACCCCCCTCCCATCCCTTATTTTACCTTGAAAGTAGAAGATAGTTTTGAATTATATATAGATTTATTCATTTTTATATATTATTTTACTTTTTACGAATTAATTTAAATTTATTTGAATTCATTTATTCAAAGCTTATTGATACTTGATCAGCTAGCTAATATTGTTCAAAGAATATACAAAAGTGAGCGTAGTTTTTGACTAAAGGGCGTAGAAGTGGTAAGGTATGTAATTATAAAGTCAAAGGTATGGAAAAGCATGGCGAGAATAAGGCTGATGCGAAGGAATGAACCTCCCGTGTTGTTCCGAAAGTTTTCCTTATTGTTTCTACACGCGCTTAACATTATACTTTTCCAACTCTGTTGGCGCGTGGGGCAAAGTATTCTAACAAACAATAAAGAGCGCATTATTTTCACGCGCGAATGCGATTGAAAATACAACTTCGCCGATTAGCATTTCGCCGTTTTTTTACACGTTCCAACATACCTGATTCATAAATTTCCATGCCATTTACGTGTCGGCGTAAAAACACACGTATCAGCTATCAATTCCCTTTGTAAAGACGCAGCAACAAACGAATTCAAAGACGTCATCGAGTATTTACAAGCTCAGAATACTTTACCCCTCAATGCTTGAGACGCATATCTCTTATACAGCGTTGCATAAAAAGTTGTACACACTACAAAAACGACTGTCTCATTTTGAAACAATTCCTTGAAGTCTCAAATACCAAAAGTTTCTTACGTTGAGACATCTTTATGTCTGTAATAAAGGATTCTCATTTTAAAACAT
Organism: Aradophagus sp. ZL-2020; assembly: GCA_022817685.1. Lineage (NCBI taxonomy): Eukaryota > Metazoa > Arthropoda > Insecta > Hymenoptera > Scelionidae > Aradophagus > Aradophagus sp. ZL-2020. The sequence goes on from JABFOV010006364.1 coordinate 1,121, forward strand.
TTTTGTCTGAGGCAGCAAAATTGTTTCATTTTGTGACATTGTTGACGTCTGAGAAACCTTGTCTTCGTGAGATGTCTCAAAATGAAACGTTTGTTTTTACAGTGTATTATTGCACTACGTTACTTTTAGGTCGGTGACGAGTCATTCACGGTCTAGGGTCTTTGTTCGAAGAATAAATTATTTGGTTTCCGTACGATAGTGCGCGTTGCGACGACTCGTTAGAAATGTTTCTTCCTTTCGTCGCAATTATTGTACCTTCGTTTGCACCGGATTCAAGTTTACAAGTGATTTTCATTTACATCCGCAACTGATGAGCAAATAAACAGATGAAAGTGTCTGGAAAAGGGAGAGAATGAGGATAAAGTGATTAAGGTTTTAGTCTTTGTAAACGTTTCAACAAAAAATAAGAAATGAGGCAAAGTGTTTTAAGAGTTTTGCAGGGGTTTCGAAGTACAAACTTTCAAAGAGTTTAAAGACTTGAGTTGATTCCTTAGTTTCATCTTATATCGAAAAGATGGAAAATTATCAATTAATGACTTAAGTCTTTTCCAATATATCCTGCGATTCATTTATCTATGAAACGTATCTTAAAAATTTTTACAATTAATCGTGTTTTTAAAAACAACAGATTTTAAGCAATCACCCTTAACGTTTAGAAAAAAGTTGTAAATATGATTACGTTATTGTAGTAACTGTATATACAGTATAGCAAATCATTTTATAATAGTAAGACATATTTTGTCATAATTCCAATATTACATATAACATACACTGATAAAAGAGTAAAAAAGTTCAATTCAAAACAAGTGGATTAATTTCATAACAAGTGGATTTCATTAATTATGAAACAATCAACTCACTTTGGAAACAATCCACTTGTTTAAAACTCACTTTTTTCTGAGTGTATATAAAATGTTTCTATAAAGTTATTGACACATGTTCTATACATGCACGATTTTATGAGTCAACGATCAGTTCTGGTAATTTATAATACAACTTTTTCCTGCATGCACCCAACGTTACAAAGTCCAATTCGGGTATCACACGTTAACATAATCTATAACAAAAACGCCGAAAAAAAAAAGTACAAACTTATGTTAAGGAAGAGCTATGAAAGACCACTTTCAATCATTGCATATAACACTAATGAAACGAATAACGTGGCACATGTGTTTGGTTAAAATTACAACAAATCTCGGCCGGCCGTGTTCCCTCTAGCTTAACTTGCCTTTATTATGGCATTAAACATCGACGATATTGCGATACCGAGCACAATAAGAAGACGCGTATTACACGAAGCCCAGGCTTTTCAGTGACAAAGGGTGGAGTTGGCATGAGGAGAAAAAATATAAATGTGCGGATCGAATCAAGAGTATCGTGCACGCTGGTAATAAAGCCGAGGCGAGGACCCTCGTCGCGGGAGAGCCGCGCCGAATACACGACGTCAAACGAATAAGGGCAAACGCGATTGTTATAATCAAATCAGCTAATCGAAGCGATGGAAAAAAGTGGAGGAGTCGGAGGAGGCGAAGGTGGTGGAAGCGCATGAAAAGGAGGAAGCAGAATCAAGTCCGCATGAAATATGATTGAAGCGCAAAAAGGCCGGCCGAAAGAAGACTGTCGCGGAGATAAATGATTGATGCCGTTGCTTCGAGAAATTCGAAATAGCTGGCCTTTTTTTACATTTCTCTTCTTGCCTCCTTAGTTCCCCTTTTCTCCACCATTTTCCGCCCGCGCTTCCACACAAAAATACAAATCGCACTTACAAGCGTACCAATCCGCAACCCCTAACGATAACAACAACAATAATAATATATACTGTATTCCTCGTATTGGTAAGAAAAATAAGAGTTACAATAATGATCGTCGTCGTAATCATTGCTTTCGGGTGCGCGTGCACGCGTGCGATTGTCGGGTGCATGCACGCACACAAGCGTATGTATATTTTTATATATATATTTATAAATAGTATAAAGCTTACTAATAGGCTTTCGTTAATGTAACGTAATTCATTAGTAATCTTATCTTTTCTCTTACTTCCTTTTTCCCTTGTCTTTTTGCCGCTTCTGTCCTTGCAACCCACCGTTAACTTCAACAACCCCGGAGAGAAAACGTGCCTTGTTAAAAAATCCATTGCATCTTGTTTAAAATTAATAGTTTATGATTGTATCTTCATCCAAATGGAAAGCTTGTTGAAACTTATTAGGTTTAATTGAATTGCAGTCTGGAATGAGAAATCGGATAGATATATTATAGTTCAGTGCAAATTATTGGTGTCTTATCTTACGTTACAAAAACAAGTGTCTAGTCTTGAAAAAAATCGTATGTCTGAGACACGAAAAGTATTTCATTTTGAAACATTCTTTATTTCTGAGACATCAAAAAATTGTCCCGATTCGTTACAATTTAAGGTAATTGATATCTTGGATATCAAAAATGTCTTAAAACGAGACACTTGTTTTTATATTGTGCTTAACCAATGGTTTTTAACTTATTATAATCTATTAACCGATTATTTAAAATTATATAATCTATCTGGACAAAGATATGATTGAAAACTGTTGATTTTGAACAGTATTGTAACGAGATTATAACACTTTTCAATCGATTTTAGTATTTCTTTTTAACGAGGGATTAGTTGAACTTTGAATCAACGTTGATTCATCTAATGTGTTCCCATAGGACCATAGCTCGTTACATCGCAAAGTCAAGCGCACGGAATGTTAGCTACTGAGAATTGCAAGAGCAACTATTGTAATGACAACATTTGTATTAATGTTAATATTACCATGCATTCTTGTTAACTTGGTTCTCTCCACCATAATGCATCAACTTTGTAACATGATGATGAACGATGTCATAAATGTAGTAACAGTTACAAAGCTCGATTGTCGTCATTGTCACACTTTTTTCACCACACTCATTGGTTGTGCTTTTCTTCATTGTTTAATTTTACTAATACGATATTGAGTTTGTACAAATTAATTTTAATCGATGTCCGGTTTATGATGCAAGCATTGTGATAGCATACAAGCATTAATTTCTTAACGAAAATTTTGCTTTTCTACTCGGTCGAAATTTCAGATAATTATTCTGCGATACGAATTTACATACTTCGGAAACGGAAACATTAAGTTGTGAACGTATTAATACACGGGTATGTGTATATACATGTAAAATTACTAAACATTTCAGCTAATTAGATTCGACGCGTCGTCACATTCGAGTATTTGGTTTCATACAAGCATATTTCTTTCATTGAGTGACAATCATACGTGGAGAGAAATTGTTTAGAGAAAGTGTTACCTTCCAACAGAACCGAAACGTTTTAGTTACAAAATCATTTTATAAATGTTCATTCAACGTTTTAATTTAAAAGATTTTAATTTTACAAATGTTATCAGAAACTTAACAAAAAAGTTGAAAAATTTGTTGTGCCTAATGATAAGCTAGCTGTGGCTGAAGAAATCTGATTTCAAGTATTGTTTTTCATAATATCAAATATGACTTAATCTTGATTTAATGAAAACATTATTCATATTATTCAAAACTAGCGAATGAAACGTTCAAAATCAGTTCTGTGTTGCTCGTTTATTATAAAATGTTTGGTATGTTTTTCACCAATTTTTCTCCATTCAGAATGCCTTACACAAACAATACAATCATTTCTTTTTCTTCCGTTTTTTAATCGATTTTTCTGTAGCTATTTTCATTTCATTTTCTTCTTGCCTTTTTTGTTATCTGCAGACGTAAATGTGTATTTTTTTCGTGCATTATTATCAGCTGAATCCAGGGTAACGTAAATATTGCTTTGTTCCAATTCTCATCACGTTTCTTTTCTCCCCCCCTTTTTTCTTCTTCGTTTCGATAATAAGTTACATTTCTCATGATTTTCCTTACCCCTCCGCTCGTAATCGTGAGGGGATAAGATTCTAATAGCATTGTTGCATGATTTTTCAAAATATCTCGGGGCTGGTTTATTGACGAAATATCGGTGAAAGACTGGGAGCAGGCTCTAGTGTTACACATTTGAGACATTTAGATGAAGGCAGAGAGACATCATCATTTGCTTTTCCCTATTATTTATCGATTTTTTTATCGAAAACTATGAATGCATTAAAGTTAAACACTTTACGAAATTTGAATTAAAATTTAAATGAGGGACACAATAATAATTTTGTTTTTTCAATTAATGAGTACATGAGATCAAATTGTAAAATAACATAAATCATCGAAATATTTATTAATTTACTTTTAAATAAATTAAAAGTGAATATTCTAGGTAATATAAATTTGTGCATATATGTGACAAATTAGGATAATTAGCACAATTTCAAAATTACAAGTAAGAAAGGATAACATTAATCAATCCCAATTTACTTTGTTAGTAAGCATTATTTTCGAGATGGAAATTAAGCTATTCAGTTGATGAAAAAGAAAGTGCAATATAAAAATTATCACTTTTCTAGTAAAATTAGGATGCATTTTTCAAATCTTTAATGTAATGAAATTACTCTTTATATGTGGTACAATTTATTCAAAATTGTGTAGAAATTGTTGACTTTTGAGTCTCTATTTTATTTAATAAAATTTACATTTGTTTTGAGTAATTTTGAAATATTGAAAAATGAATCCAATTTAACTTGCTAGAAAAGGATTCATTTTTATTACGTCTTTCTTTACGGAAACTTGTTTATACTTGAATTGAAGTTAAAATTTAACTTAATTATGTTAACATATGTATGCTTTTTTTTTAAATATTTTGATATTACAACGTATACAAATTTTTATAACTTCTAATACATAAAATTTTAGAATTTGTTAAAAACAACTAATTTCATTTAATCTAAAATAATGCAACTGTATTAAACAACAATTTAAATTTCAACTTTTCGTAATTCTTTTTTTCTCGTCTTGCTTTAACAAGATTACTAAAAAATTTACTTGAGTGTTGAAAAATTATTTCTGTCACTTGCACTCTGTTGCAATCTTAGTATAATCAGAAGCCGAATCGTATTTTTTCGCACTTATGTTCTAATTTATCAATGTAATAATTTTCTGTTTTTTGAATATACATTCATACATACATCGTGTGTTATAAACTAAGTTTATAATTTTTAAATAAATATTCATTTTGTCATCTTAATGAAAACTTAAGTGTAATTAAACCTAAATTTAATTAAACGATAATTAGAAAAAGTCACTTTACAATAAAAAATTTAACAAACTTTAATTTTATTTTTTTATCGAGAGATTTTATTAAAAAAAAAAAAAAACTCGTTTTCTAGAATTAAATCTCCAAAATGAACCTTCAATTTGTATGACTTTTGATTATTAAGTTGAATTAATTTTTCATTCAATTTCCATTAATTTCGATCTAAGAGCCACTAATGGCATACTTTTCTGACTGTCCAAGTAATCTATAAAACGTCTTGGCTATATACTTTGCTTGTAACATTCATTTATGCGCGTATGTTTGTATGAAGTGTGCACATGATTAAAGTGCCGTTGAGTCTAAATAATCGATCCATGTAAAGCTTAACAGTTTTTATCCTTTTTTATAAATATACATCAGTCTAACGTAAGATCGGCACCATGTCGCTAAAAATGTAGATAGATTTTTATCTGCCGTTTCTGTTTGCTACATTGCCCACTTTGAGTGTATCAGTGAACGTGTCTAATTAATGTTTCTTTTATACTTATGACATAAGTGATTCGCTTGTTATTCTTCGTTTTCATTCTTGTTATTTAAAAGCTTCTTGCTGTAATGAAGAGTCTGTTTACGCATGTGATTTCTTGTAAAATATTACTATTTCTAATGTTGAGTTCAATTGTTTTACTGTGTTTGTTAGTTCGTTTGCTTTAATTCACATTTAATGTGAAAACCTTTAAGAAACGATCGAAAATTGATTCAAATGTAACGTTTTGAAGGCAAGTTAGTCGGCCCGATATTGATCAGTGGCAACACTTTTTATTAACGGTGGAACTACAGGACCCACAAAATCGAAAACATTATAAGTATCAAAGCATGATAAATTATTTAGTTGAGTCTTTCGGCAAAGTCATAAGCCATTTTCTTATTTTGTGGGCAAATCTAAATTCTTAGCCTACAATCTTCCCGCGAGATTGTTCAAAGTAAAGCAAATTCTTGTCTTTTGCTTCTTTTTTTCTGCTTTTATTTGTAAAATTGTTGTGATTAATTTTTCACTGTATTGATTATATAATAAGAAAACAGGAGTGAAATAAAATTTGTTCTAGCAAAATGGGGATACACTTTCCTAACAGTCAACAATTTCTATTACAAACGCTACAATGTTTTTAGAAGCGAATCATTTCTGTTCACTGTCAAATACATCTTTCATCTTTGAGTAGCAATTTTTGAATTGTAGACAAGGGTTTATCTACTTGACTAAAACAATAGTTATTTATACTCTTGCTTCTCATTGGGCTTCGTCTGTAACTTTGTGACAGATATCAGAGTTGATATGTATAATAGTGATGCGACTGTTAACTATGACCCTTATCTCCTTGTAAAAATGTTGCATTTCATTTGAGCAATTTCATAGTTACGACTTAAGGGTACTTGTTACTATTTCCAAGAACGCTTTTACAAAAGTATCATAACGTTATTAAATAGTTGATGGGTTGATAATTACGAAGAGTAAACGTATCAGCTGAAAATGCGGCTTCGAGAATCAGTTTTCAATGACGATGTACAAACTAGGCTATTTGGTCGTAATTATGAAATAACTTGGAAGCATAGATCTCATGATAATGGATTTAGATGCCAGTTTAAGTATAAGTGCCGTATTATAGTACGTCAAACGGTAACAGTTTGTCACCTAAGATTGTTAGATCGAGAATTCGCCGGCTTAAAAAATTTTGTACAAGGATACGTCACTTTACATGGTGTGTCAGTTGGATTGATTTTCGTTAGGTGGCCCAAGTGCAATTATTATACATGGAATAACTTATAATGTCAAAGAATACTCATTTGAAATCAAATTCGTTTGCTATAAGTGGTTAATAAAGACTTATGCATAATGATTTATATGTTTAATTTTGAAAATAATTGTTGTAAAACTAACAACAAGCGGATGCCATTTTTTGAAAATATAAATATTTTTACTTCATGAAATATCCGTTTTCTGCAAATGAATTCTGTTGGCAATCGTTTTTTTTAAATATACTTTTTAACATGCGGAATATGTAATTTTTATCCTGAAGATTTTCAAATTATTCGGATGTTGTGAGACAGGAACAAATGCGGTCAGATAAGGTTAATAACTGTGTTATTTTAAAATAACAAAGATAATGAAAAATAAAGATAAACGTTAGTTGATTCAAAGTTGATTTTTATGCTGTTTATCTATCATGAATTAAAAATTTAATTAAATTAAATCTAATTAGAATAGTCACTTAAATCCAGATTGCAGTTCGAAGCTTGTACTCGAATCATCGTAATTTGTAAATAGACCACTAATTCAATTAAAGGACGAAATCCGATTCGATTTGTCGCATTTGCATTCGCATCGTGCCACCAACCTTGATGCATCCAACTTACACACTTACATTTTTTTCTCTTTAGTATTTTTAGAAACGCGACATGTTTCTGCCTAAATTTTACATCATAGAAACTTGAATACAGTATACCACAAAATGTCATTTTATCAACATGTATGATCATACAAATGTTACCAAGTACGTAATAATAAAATATAAATGCAAGTTAGAGTAGGATCTTTTTGATTTAGCAAAGATAGACAGATTGTTCTGTGCGCGACAAAATTCCAACGTTCGTTTATCCAATGGACTCAGTTTGAGAAATAATTTTTGATAATAAAATCCATCATTCGTTTTTTACAATAAAAACAATTACAAGGAAAGCGTTTTTAATTACCTTCTTACACGATTTTTTTCTTTAAAAATATAATTTCTTTTCTTCAATCTTTTTTTTTATAGTTTTATTATAAAAGAATTTATCAGGCAACACATTTTCAACTGCTTATGAAAAATAATAATACCATTAATATAAAACGTTGGAATTTTTGAGCACACGATTGTTTTTGCTCTTTGTAAAGTTTGCCCCATTCCCTCCCACCCTCGATTTACTGACAATAATATACTCTTAAAAAAGAATGTTTGCGTGAAAAATGAATGTCGTTTAACAAAACGAATTCCTCTTGACCACGAACAAAAAGCATCTCTTTTTTGTCATTGAAAAACCAAACCATTAATTCCGAATAGACGTACTTTTGTCAAAATATCGAATAGAAAAGTTAGTTTGACGCAAATCCACAAAACATCTTTTTCAAGAGACTAAAGCTTGGCCGCCTTGCGGCCGTCCGAATGGTAATAGAAAGCCCTCCATGATTTTACCGTATTCCGTTGTTCCGCGTTTGCCTTTGCCACGTTTGACGTATCTGACGTTCCTTTTATGGGCCGCTCGTTTTCTTTCGTAAAATTTAAATGACTGTCGCCGGCAATCGCGTCGGTTGATATGTTAGTTGCAGTTCGATTGTGTGGTGTACGTTCAAGTGACCAGAGCGTGATTTCGGCCGGCATCTCGTCGGCCCGGGAAACACGTTCTTTGCGGTTTTGCCTAACGCTTGAGCGGAAGAATAAGTTTTCGACTTCTACGCCAGCTAGACGAGGCCTCTCGTCTTCAGTTGGATTGGCACCGATGCACTGTACAGCGCTACCAGGGCCAGATTGGAGATCAACAATAGGGACGTCACTTCTCGGTCGCTCTGGAACCTGGATCTGGATCCACTGCAGGTCTCTTTGGACGCCATCTCCAGTTTAGCTGAAAAAATCAAGAAAATAAAGATTTGAGTACTTCTGACATGATGAATTGTACATTTCGCACACTCGTTATAAAAATGTCTGACTGTCTTAAATTAAGACATGGTCTTCATTGAAGACTGTGTCTTAAAACGAACACAAGTGTTTCATATGAAGACACATTTGTTGAAGTAATTTTTAGAGAAATGAGACAAACATTGATTGACATAAAGTGTCAATTTGTTTATGTATTATCTGAAAGATTTTTATGAAAATAATAATCTCTGCAAGGGTGTGAATAATTTTCATAATTAATATTTTCAAAATTTACGGACACGGAGAATTTAGAAAAAGGCTACGATGTGATTTTAACATAATATTTACCAAAATTGTATTATAATGACGTGACGAAACAGAATCATGACAGTTCAAGTTTGAGCGTTTAATGTCGACGTCCTTAAGTGTTAATTTATTTGTAATGTCCCATATTTATTATAATTTTATATTTGACCCTTTGTAATTGACGAGGAACATTACCGAAAACTCTGTTTTTAACACTATAAGGTTAGTTTAACTGTTATTTATGCGATAATTTTGTGATTTTATTATTGTTAAATTTACTGTATTTGAGTATTTTGCGTTCACATTAACTATTGAATTTTTGTATCTTAGGCTTGAAGATGGTCAAAAACATGACCGAAACGTCGCCAATAATAAAAAGTATATATCTTAACAACAATTGACTATGTTGTTTAATAATTAACACACTCAACACCACGTCTGTAAATGGACAAAATTAAATTTTGAAAATATTAATGATATATATATATATATATATACAGACGACATTAAATTCCGATAAACAA
>JABFOV010006365.1:0-10769 GCA_022817685.1 Aradophagus sp. ZL-2020
GGTCGTGAGTAGAACACGATCTAGTGCAAGTGACACAACGGCAGTGGTATATGGGACAGCAGACGGAACGGCGGTCAACTGGATGGATGATACAGTGTTATTGTTGTAACGGAGAGTGCGCACGCCAAGATACCGCGAGTGATGAGTGTGGGTGGTTTATTTTTTTTTTATTGTTTTTTTTTAAGGGGGGTTTTACTTTTTTTTTTTTTTTTTTTTTTTTTTTTTTTTTTTTTTGCGGCGTAAAGCGCGAACGTGAACGCTTGGAATTTGCGTTCGCGTCTGATGCGAAGATATTTACGTACGCGTTAATATTATAATATTATAGTTTAATTTCAACTGTTTCAAAACGAATTGAACAAAAAAATCAATTATTTTAAACATCACCGCGTATGCAAACTCCTTTGTGTCAGACACGAACACAAATGCCAAGAGTTCGCGTTCGCGTTTTACACCCCAAAAAAAAGAAAAAAAAACGACAGTAAATCTACATTTAGCCCAAAGTCTTTTTCTCAATTTTAACCCAATGAAAATTATTTTAGCCTACTCTCAACCACCATTTTAACCCATTATCTGCAATGCTGTTTTTTGATAAAAAAGTTTTGCAACTTTGACAGTATCTACGGATTATACAAAATAAGGTTTTGAATTTTTGACACGTGCACCTCCTACAGTGATGTCTTTTTATCAATTTTTGTTGGTATAAAAACATTACATATGCAGTGATGTCTTTTTACCAACTTTTGTTTGTAAAAAGACATAACTACATAAGATGCATGTGTCAAAATTTGTTTCAAATTTTTCTATGGATCATAACAAAATTATTAGGTTTTGAACAGAAGCCTATACTTTTATCACTTTTTGCGATTATTAACGATTGAACGGTGTTCAACTGTAATCGATGATAAGGATTATTTAAAATATCACAATTAATGTAATTTTAAATGAATTTGATAAAATTTATCGAGATTAAAGTCAATCAGTACATTTTTTGCAGATCAATGGTAACGTGTCCACTATACAATAAAGTTTATTGAATAAATCATGCACCATAAAAATCTAAAGAAAGAAGAGAAACCCTAATGAGTTAAGTTTAAACCATTTAGAAATCAATAAACATCGAAAAAACATCATGAAACACCATAAATCGTTCATGCAGATTTATCACTTGGTATAAATCTGAACAAGTTCTGTAGACCATAGAAAACCATAAGAAACATTATGTTTCTTGAAATTATACACTTTATATGATCGTTGACCACATGCGAACACCGTTCAGTTCTTATTAATCCGAAGATGTGATGAAAGTACAGATTACTTCTCAAAACTATAATTTTGTTATAATTCATAGAAAAATGTTGAAATTTTGACCAATTGTTAAAAGATATCACTTTATAGGGCACTTGCATCAAAACTTCAAAACTGTGTTTTTACAGTCTGTAGAGACTGTTAAAGTTGTAGAGTTTTTATCAAAAAAGTAAACAAGAATCATTTTTAATGGATGGAAATTGAAGGGAAGGCTTTGGACTATAAATGTACAAAGTTTTAAATAAACTAAGTGAAACTAAAAAATTACGTGTGTTTGAAAATATATAAAATTTCATGAAATTCAGGCCATGGGTTTTTTCTTTTGACGAGTGTATTTATTTTAGTTATTTTAACTTCAATTTTAGTTGTTTCTACTAATTTCTAGTTATCTCAAATGATTGTAAAAGATTTTTACCTTTTTTTTAGTCGGCTCTGCCACCTTTCGCCGTGATAACTAGAAAAATTTATCTCAGTGTATTAGCGGTGAAATTACATTTTTAATACTTTTGATCAATTTAGGACGACGCAGTACACGCCTTACCAGCCGGAAATATCACAAGGTCGATTAGAAAGCTTATTGAATTATCAAACTGTAATTTGTGACTTGACTGGCATGGAAGTGGCGAATGCCTCTTTGTTAGACGAAAGTACAGCAGCTGCTGAAGCTCTTGCACTGGCACACAGATATAACAAGCGAAAGATACTCTTTGTTTCCGATAAAGTGCATCCTCAAACTATAAGCGTTATAGCCACCAGAGCATCTTCTCTTGAACTGTCTCTGCAGGTCGGTGATGTTTTTGCACTAGATCCTAAAGGCAAAGACATCGCGGGAATCCTCTTACAATATCCTGATACAACGGGCTCAATTTATGATCTTTCAAAAATAGTGGAAAAAGCGCACGATAACGACGTAAGTGTATAATATTATAAAAAGGAGACAATTCACACATTCAGGTTACCTGTTTCATTATGCTCTTTTATTCATTAAAATCAGTAGTCATCATTTATGGAAGATGTCAAATTTACAAGCCGGTTTTTGTTAATTTATAATTCCATCAAACACATGATGTTGATTGTCATAAAAATTGACAATTAAATTAAAAATATTATATTGGGAATATAAAGAAAAGATGTTATTTGATGAAATGTGACCGTCGATGTTAAATGTAACTTATACTATCAAAGTAGTGAGTACCTCATAATAGAAAGACCATGTCGTCAACCCTTCTAGTCAAAAGACGTCGTCATCGTCTTTTTTATTATGAGATGTGCAGACAGACCCCTTTCCCCTCATCCCCTCCCCTTCCCGCCGAGGACGGTATGTCGTTCACCATCAAGTGTGACGACCCTCCTTTCCCCTATCCTTTCCCCTCACCGCCCATTTGCCCGGGCAACACCATGAAACGGTCGAAAAAATAAATTAAACTAAATTAATATTACTTAATAACAAAAAACGGATTTCGCGCGCAGTCTCAATCCCGAGTCCTCGTTGTGATAGCTCAGCGGTTTGACCGTCGAGCTATGACGCGTGATTGCGGGTGATGCGTTTTTAGTGCTAGTTATTCGCGCGCTCGCGCGCGTTCCCGTGGGCGGCGACGAAGATGGCCAAAGCTTGCGAACATCCGTTTACGTGACGCGCAACGAAGACGCGCGAACTTCGCAATTAATAAATATATGGGAGAGTGTGATAAAATTTTGTACAATTCATACATATATATATATATATATATGGGTATGCGTCAAGTTTCACAATCGCCAATTTCCACAACTGACAACTTTCACAATCGCTGACAGAAGATTTCGTTGAACGTCTGTCAAACAGTAAACAAAAGAAAGAGACAGCAGAAAAATGTTACTAGTGATAAATTTCAAATTTAGAATCTTCGAATTTAATTTCATTTACATTTCATAGAAAAATTTGTAAATAGAAGAAATAAATTAAACGAACAAAAATGTTAAACAATTATGTTAGTGGGTATTAACATTAACCGGGATTCGTGATGAAATTATTTAAAAAAAATTATTACCTTGAAAAACTGATTAAGTTGGTTAAATTAATTAATTAATTGATGAATTAATCAGTATAGCTATGGTCTTGTTAATAAAATATTTTTAAACTAATTTTTTATTATTCATGAAATGAAACGATTTTTTTAAAAGGCCACACCTCCATTAGACCTTACATTATTAAAAAATGAAAAAATTGTCTACTTACATAACACAAGTATCTGTCTTTCATTAAAATTATTTAAATTTAAAGAAGAGCCCCTAAAAAATGAAATGTTTCAAGTTTAAAGATAATCGTACATATCAGATATTGATTAAATGTATAAATATAATTATTTCAATCAATTGTTACAATAAAATAAACTTATATTTAATATGTTAATGTATCATACGGAAACCATATTCTAAATGATTTAAATAATCTAACCACATTTTGGAACAAATTATTTTATTTTCTCTAAAGTTATACCCTTAAATATATGAGTGCTATTTATTAGACGTTTTTTGACCCAATTGAATCATCGTTACTGATGTTTGGTCAATCTGATCCTATAGTTTTTTTTATTTTAGTTTTTATTTTGTTATCATGTTTAAGATATATTAATCGACAACCCAATTATACAAATCAATTTGGTATCGCGTAGATCAGTTCAAAATTGACTGGTCTTCTGTCCCTACCTGTTCACTCAGCGACTATACATAGATGGCTTTCTAGTAATCGAAAGTGTTCCGTTGCATTAAGTTGGAGTACCCACCCCCTCCCCATTCTCGGAACACAACTACAGTTGGACATGGTAGTTTGGAGTTTTGTTTAGTTATCAAAACAAAAGTAATTTGCAAGCGTTTTACATGGTGATAAAATTTTTCATTTTTGAGACTAAAGACCGACAGATAACCAGACACTAAAGTCTGAAAATATTGAATTTTTATAAAAGGTCAGTGGTTTAAACAAACTAGTTCTCATTCGCATATGTCCTGTGATGAAAGCTAATTCAATTTGAAAGCAATTATCGAGGAAAAAACAATATTTTAGATGTCAATGAAATGCCAACAAAAATCCAAAATTTGAGGTTAAAAAAATGGCATATCTACGCAGCGAAATGCGTCAAAATTATATAGTATCACTCAGACGATTGTCACGATAAAGTTATTGTAATTTGGTAGTGATTAGAATCGAAATAAACTATTGTCGTTTCTGATAACAATGGCCATTTGTGAAATTCTGAAAAATTGCATTTTCAAAGCTGCTTGATAAATTTACTTCAATTCTAATCACTAGCAAATTAAAATAACTTTTATCGTGACAATTGTTTGACTGACACCGAATAATCTGAATTACAATTTTTGGATTTTTGTCGGCTTTCGAGCAAAATCTAAAATATTGCTCTTCCGTCGACAGTGGCTTTGCTCTGGAGGCATTAGCTGTCATCACAAGACTCATGCGAAAGAAAACGAGTGCACCTAATCCATTGAGCTTTTAAGAAAATTCAATATCTCCACATTTCATTGTTTGGCTGATTGTCGGTCTTTGGTTTCACATTTGAAAATTCTAATCATGATGTAAACCGCTTGCAAATTAATCTGGTTTTCATAACTGAAGTCGCGTTATTAATGTTGAGTCAACTATACTTATTGAATAGCTTTGAAAATAATATTTCTTTGAATTTCACAAATAGGCGTTTTGTATATCTTTGGTAACCAAAATGACAACTGTTCACTTCAGTGCACTTCTAGAACAATCTAGAACATAGTGGTATACATAGTTTAGTTTGGTTGCAATATTAACTGCCATAGACTTTTTATTTCTCACTTAGAACGAATGAGTGGAGCTGTAGAACAATGACGCATTTTACTATTAATTAAACTACCTGAAATAAAGTAAACTTATAATTATATGTGAATCATCATTATTTTAATGTCTCATTTCAACAGTTATTTATTAACATTAAATACAAGAAAGAAAGAAACGACGTAACAATGATCATAGAAAAAATGATTGTGACAAACAGCATGCAGATTATCTCTACTCTCGATACATTAATGGCAAGTACAAAACAATAAATAAAACAATAAGGTATAAAATCTGTACATCACTCAAAAGACGACATCGGTGGACTACAGTTGGATATAGTATTGCTTTAATCAAAAGGAGGAACTAAGTGTTCATCTTGTGGTCCATGCTCTTGTCATCCTTGTAACCGCGCTGCGCCATCCATTGTGCTGAGTTCTCAAATATTGCTTATCGACTGAAAAGGTATTATGATCATAAATTTAGTTGATAAATATTTGTTACAGGTCTAGCATTATAATTTTATCTAGACAAAATAATATCTAAAAAAAAATAAATTATAATTTATAGTTCTTCGGAAAAAATCTTTGAAGGAGAAGTATAAATCTAAATTTTTTTTGTCCTTAATTATAATCTCCTTATAATGGTCATAGAATTTTAAACATTAAATTAATATTATGAAACTATTTTTTTAAACATATGAATAAAAGTAATTTATATTTTATAATGTTGTATGTAATATAGTAGTATATAAAATATGTTTTTAAGCAGTAATTATATAAGAAATATGTAGAGTTAAAATGTCATTTTTTTATAAATTCTACCATATTATAATTTCTAGGAATAGGAATTTAATTATAAGGAACTTTTCCGCTTAAGAGTAGTAAACAAATATTGATGAAATTAATAATGTTCCTTGTATAAAATAAATAAAGAACAATTAATAATAATAAGTATAACATTAATTAATAGTGATATCGAATGTAATATTATATTACTTTCAATAAATGAGAAACATTAAGAAGATCGTTTGAATTTTGACAAAATGATGCAATTTAAATAAATGCTAATTTATTTTACGAGTGACGAAGTCACACGTGGAAAAATTAGCATTTTTCATTAGCAACGTATGGCAAAAAATTAAAGTGATAAAATAACTCGGTTACTGCGCGGAACTTTACTTTCTTGAAAATAACATTACTTTACTTGGGAATTTCGGTTAAAAAAATCTTGGCGATTTCTGAGTTGGTTTCTTTCCAAGAATTGCCAAGAACCTTTAACACGGAAAAATATTAAATTTCATGTATAGTTTTGTAGCACTTCTTTGTAATTATGTACCTTTTTAATGATTTCTTTGCTTTCCTGATTTCATTTTGGACTTGAGAAATTATTTGTTGCTCTGTCCGTGTAGCTAAAGTATTAGTTGTGGAGCACAATTCTCGCACTTGGCATCTCGTGGGTGTTTTTTTCATCCTTTAGTTTCTTCCATAATTCTTTTATCACATTTTTTTGAAAAATTGTCTTGAATTTTTGTCTCGATGAAACATTTTGTCCATTGTTTGACAGTATCAGTTTATGAATACTTCGTTTAATCAATTGAACCACGTACTCTACAATATATTTAATTATTAATTTTTATATTTTTTCCATAATCAAAAACTTTTTATAAATGAAACACAAAAATGATTAAAAAACAAATTGACTTTTGATCAATTTTTTCATTTGTTTGCTATTTATTACTTTTTTTTGACAGAGCTACACCGAACACTGTCCTGAATAACGTAGAAGGGATCCATTTATTTGAATTTTTCATTTGTATTTAAAATATATTCATTATTTAGGTATTATTGATGGAATATTACTAATTAGGAATTTAAAAAATCAATTATTTGTAATTATTGGGACTAGCAGAATAGCATGTATGACTTGGAACTTTAATTCATAGCGGTTGTACAATAAAGTGAAAATAGTTTTAGAAAAGTCATTAATATATAAATTCTTTTAAAGCGATTCGTTGAAAAACGAATAACGCAATTAAAACAATGAAGTAGTTAAGATATTGTGAACAAATTGAAGAATCTGTTAAATGTAATAAAATAAAATTTTGTACTTGTTATGAAATGATATCTTTATCATGTAAAACTACTAAAAATGTACATCTTATACACTATATTTGCTTATACTGTAACAAAAATCGAATATTCTGAGAAAAACCAGACTGAATCGCATGAAACAAACATTTTTTAATTGGAAAGATATTGCTACCTATAAATGTCCACATTTCGGGATTTGCTCTGACATTTTGTCTCCACTGAGCGTGATACGATTCTATTGCGTTGTTTGTCCTCTGGGCACACTCAAATACACTAAAATTATCAGGTCCGATTTTTTCGATCCACATTTTCTCGTAATAGGTGAATAGTGGCTTAAGCAATTCTTTGTTTTTCTCACTACATCTCCGTTTTACACTTTCGAATCCTTCCGAAATGTCCTCCCCTTTTAATAAGGCCACCGCCATCAAGCCGTGTATCATATCCTTGATGTTTTGTTTCCTTTTGTCAACTTCGGTTATTGACTTTTGCGGATCCTATACAATTTTAAATGCCATTTTTTGTACTGAGATATTACTTAAACTATACTATAAAGAAAAAACTATTAACTTTAATTACTAATTTATTTTAACAATTTTTAACAATATTTAATAGAAATTATTTTTTTAATTAATTTTTATTTTCAAATTAATAAGGCATCTTTAACATTAGTTTTTCGTTAATTTTTTATTTCCAGTGAAGCAAATTTTTTTTTGCAAAATATTGTGTTAAAAAAATGACTATTTAGGATTATTTTGAAACACACATAATAAAAGTTAGTCATTAATAATTACAATTCCTTCGTCTTGCGTAGAATTTTTACCGATCATTTGGTAAATCCTTAACTGCCTGGATTTTCTCAAGATGGCCTGAATAAGAAAATTGAATATTTAATTTGTGTTCAAGTATTGTAGATAAAATTACAGAATTTGTAATTTTGTAACTACTTTGTAAAAAATTATATACAATTTGTGAAATTATTTAACTCGTCATGTAAATACATTTCTTTTACATATAGTTGTGTTTTTTTTTTCACATTACCAGTAGTGTAAAAGTCATATAATTTTACATGGTTTATTATTAGTGTATTATAAATATTTGTATAATAAAACTCTATGTTCGTTAAACCAGAGTTATAACATACAGTAATTTCTCTATATCATTTCTTCTTCGTATGGATAAATTATTAAATAATATCGAAAGAATTTTGAAATGAATACCAAATCTCTAAATAATCAAGCATCTAAAAAATGAAGTATATTAACTTTACTAGGTATTCCAGATTTCATTAGAACACGGAGAAAATGACAAACGGCTCAGCAGAAACGTTCGGAATATGACAAAAAATTGTAATCTCTTAAGAAAAATAAAGACAATTCAAATGAAAATTTTCATTTTGGCGTCCTTGTTTGTCTTCACAGGTTACATGTTACTGTCTCATTTTAAACGGCTAAGCCTCCCGCCAAGAAACGGTTCAGTCGTTTGTTTTGTCAGTGCATTTTGACAATATAAATGTATTCTACTATCATTTCAAAATATAACCCACAATCAAAGCTGACACATTAAGAAAAGCAATGATATTCAAACTTCATTTGTTTTTTCATGTACTTTCACATATTGACAGGACATTGTTAAACATTAGTTTCGCAATCGATATAAAACATCTTTCTCAAAGCTGCAATGGTTGAAGATATTCAAGTCGGTTTCTTAATAATTAAGTACTTGAAAGAAAATGAAACATTTTTTAAAATCATCACATCCAAAAAATTGCATACTAAAACAAGGCTTGATTTGATTTTTGATACAGTAGCTGCTTATATGGGAGTAAATTATCCGAATATAACAGGTAATAAAATAAGTAATTATAATTTGATGTTAAGTTAATAATACATTTTTAACATTCTAATGAAATAACGTTGAACACGATACCCTGGTAAAAAAATCTGATTCAATCTTATTAATCGGTACAAAGATCGAATTCTTAAATACGCCATGAATCCGAACATTGAACCTTTCAATAAGATTCAATCGGATTTTTTCACCAGGACACGATAGACGAAACACACGGTGATTCCTTGGGATCAATGTGTGCATATAAGGAGAACAAGTTTTCGTTAAATGCAAAAAGTGTAAACGTCAACAATTGGCAATTTATAGACTAGCTGAGAAACGTAAAGTGTATGGAGCATATTTTTTGTTGATTTTTAAAATTCGCCATCCAGTACGTGTAAAATAAAAACAGAAAATTATATAACATATAAAAAATTAAAATATAATTCTCCACAACTTTAATTTCAATATCTTTTTCAGGTCTCGAAGTGAAAAAAATATGGATGCAAATGCTCTCTCAATATAAATCAGAATTAATAAAATTCGAACAAAGTCGTGGGAATTCAGCGTGGCCACTGTTGGCAGAAATGTATCCCTTTGTTACTCCAGAAGAAAGATATCGCTATATGTATGTTGTTTTAACAAAAAATTAAAAATTTTTAATACATATGTTCTTTATAATGTTTAACCAATAAAGAAAATATATCGGACAGACTTAAGTTTTAATATTGTTGGTAATATAAGTAAACTTAATGTTACTGAGTAATGTCATGATCGTTATTATAATAACTTTATATTCTATTAAGGGAAGGTTCTGGTCGAGAAGCATTAAAAATGTGTTAAGTTTGGAATTTTTTTTCTCATTAATGGATTGGTTTTATTAAATGGGGCTTTCACCACTATATTATATACCTATTGTACTATATAAAAGTATTTTTTAAAGTCATAAAAAATTAAAAATGGCGGCTGCAACCCTTGTCAAAGTGCGCGCCTCGGATCGCGTCCTGGTTTGCGCGCAGCAGTCTACAGACTAATGGTCATTTCTGAAACACAAAATCCATACAAATTATTAAACTGGAATGAATTTGGGGGGCCTTCACGATGTCGTTTTGAAAAACATCTCAAAAATAAAAACATGGCAGCCTTTTGAAAAAAAGTGTCTATTTTTGATGCATGTTTCTTTACATTCAAATGTTAAAAAAAAAAGTTATGTTTGGAACTTCAAAAAAAGCTCTCGCTATGACCCCCTAATTTGAATAAGCTACAAATTAAAAAAAAATTAAAGGAATATGTTAATTTGTCGAGGCTATAGAGTGCTGCGCGCACCGAAAAAATGTGTTTCGAGAAAAATGCGTTTAAAGTTTGGAGCAACAAAAAATCGTAAAAAACGAATAACAGTTTAATTTTTTACAAACTTACGATTAATCTGCAATTCCAGGACCATATAAGTGTCCTTCTTCTTCCTCAAACATAATTTCATTTTGTAATTGAAGTTGATTTTTCTCAATCCGAGCTCTTTTTGAAAACTCCGACATTACTTTCTCCGCGCTGTCCACGCGTTTTTTGTCCGAATGCTCTGCATAAGTTTTGCTGTTGTTGCCTACGACGATGCCCAACACGTTCATGGTTCTCAAAATTGAAGAACATCCTTCATTAAATATTCCTGCCGCAATGTAGGTTGCTATTTCAATTGATTTTGCCCCAGAATGAAGATGCTTCGGCACCAAGCGCCAAACACATGCGTTGAA
>JABFOV010006366.1:0-10769 GCA_022817685.1 Aradophagus sp. ZL-2020
AAAATTAGACTATGGCTATACCCAATTGGGCTTTAACTATATCTCAACTTGATATCTTTTTTCCTGCTAGGTTGAAAATTGAGTTGCATTAAAAATGCGGCTTGACACACTTTTTTGAACATTCCCAAGAAGTCTACCGCTATTCCATGTTAAGAACAACCATAAGTTCATTAGGGTTCACATAACCTAAAGCATTTTTTGCTTGCTCATCAAGCAGATCTAAATCTAAGCTTTTTTCATATAAGCCAAATACTTTGTTGTCCAACTTTTTCTTTTCAGAAGAGGCATCCTTTAGCAAAAGTTTATTGTACTCGATTTCTTTTTTTAAGTCTATTAGCTTCAATAAACCACGTTTACCTGTAATTGTGCTAATGGTAAAATATAATGTAAGAGAAGAAATGAGCAGGGCTGCGCTTAAACACAGTAACTTTTGCTTCTTTTTAGATATAAGCACCGTACTTTCACATACAAGAAATGTATAATATTAAAAGGTGAACAAAAAGCTAAGAACCTTGACGTGCTTTACATCTTGGCTTTACCTGATTTATAATGTAAATCTTACCACCCCTTTTCACAACTTTACAATTTTTATCTCTGTTACGATGAGATTTTAGCGACCCTTTGACTTTCATATCTATAGTAAGAATTAAAATACCTTACATTATGATCACTTACAGAGAGTTAGTCAATTGATAAATTTTTCACATTTTATTAAAATACTGTATAATTGTTGCTGATACTTCTTCGATTGACTTTTGCGTGACATCAATAATTGGCCAGTTATTCTGCTTAAATAGTTCCTCTGCTTCTTTAATTTCCTTTTCTACTTTCTCAGGGTTAGCATATATATTATTATCTTCGTTGTTAATTGAAGTAAGTCTATTTTTGCGTATTTCTATTAGCCTACTTACGTCTATTGTTACCCCTATCGTTAGTTTATTTTTTAATTTTGCCAAGTCGACATAAAAGGGTACTCCACTAACAAAAGGAATATTTGCAACCTTATAGCCTCGATAAGCTAAATACGTACTGGTGGGAGATTTTGATGTACGTGAAACTCCAACCAAAATTATATCTGCTTTATCAATATCTTGAATACTTTGTCCATCATCATGATTAATAGTGTAGTTTATTGCCTCAATGCGCTGGAAATATTCGTTATTTATCTCAGTATGCAAGTCAAGCTTTTCGTCTTTTTCAATTTCAAGATAGGACGAAATTTCTCTAATAATATGTGATAATATTGCTCTATAGGGAATTTTCAACTTTATACAGTTATCTTTTAAATATTTTCTTAGCTCATCATCAGTAATAGTGCATATAACAAAATTATGCTCATCACTTTTCCTATTAATTTCCTCCAGAATTTTGTCAATCTGCTCTTCCCCTTTTACAAAAGACCAAACATATTCGATCGTTTCTATAGAACGAAAGTGTTTCAGAGCTGATTTTGCAACTGATATAACAGTTTCACCACTTGAATCTGATACTAAGTGTAGATTAAGCTTTTTAATGGTCATGTTTTATATAGTGTTATACTAAAAATAATGGCTAGCAACCTGCTACTGAAATTATGCTAATTTGTTGACCTACGTAAATATAGAAAAACTATCCTGTTGATAAAACTCAAACTAATTGGTAAATTCTTAACACAATTATTCTCAAAACGAATGTTTTTATTAAAGCCCACAAATTTGTCTTATTTTTCTAAGAAAGCTCTACCTTGGCTTGGGGTTATTTGTTTCGCATGTTTTTTAATTGGAATGTCTTTGGCGTTATTCTTCTCCCCAGAAGATTATAAACAAGGAGAAATTGTACGAATCATGTACATTCATGTGCCTTCTGCATGGCTTGCTCTTGGAATATATGGATTAATTGCATCACTTAGTTTCATTTCATTGGTGTGGAACAATAGCATTGCTAGTGTCTTGGCACATGCTGCTGCTCCTGCAGGGACAGTCTTTTCGGCAATATGTTTAATCACAGGTAGCATCTGGGGAAAAGGAACCTGGGGCACTTGGTGGGTATGGGATGCAAGGCTTACTTCAATGCTGATTTTATTTTTCCTATATGTTGGCTACCTTTCATTATGGAGCGCTTTTGATAATGAAGCGAGGGCAGAAAAATCAGCAGCAGTATTTGCCATCTTTAGTGCTATAAATATTCCTATAGTAAAATTTTCCGTGAATTTATGGTCTACTCTCCATCAGCCAGCAAGTATTCTAAGAAGAGGTGGAGTAGCAATAGAAGGTTCTTTGCTGTTGCCTCTCATTGTAATGTTTATGTTTTATGCCACATTTTTTTTAGTGGTGTGGATACTGTATTCACTTTACTTAATTAATTTATATAAGATAAAGAGAGAAATCAGTATGCGGTATTAGGCCGAGAGATGAAAATAGAACACACCACATCACCAAGTAGCAAAGACATTGAATTCCTACTCAAAAAGATTAATGAAGAAACCGTTGATAAAGGTACGTGTAACCCATTTGCTTTTTTTATTCGCGATGATACTGAACAAATTATTGCAGGTTGTAGCGGTTTTGTTATCTATGGTTCAATTTACACTGACTTGCTTTGGGTACACTCTGATTATAGAAGAAAAGGTATGGGAAAGCAGCTAATGGAAGAAGTTCATGATTATGGTCGAAAAGTGCACTGTAAAATAGCAACCGTTGCAACCATGAACTTTCAAAGAGCAAGAGCACTTTATGAAAAACTTGGTTATGAGTGTGATCTTATACGTCCGGGCTATGTTGATGGAGCGACATGTATATTTTTGAAGAAAGTAGACCTCTTTCGAAACTCATATAGACAGCTCAAAATTGTGAATTTCTGCTATTAAATTGAATCTCAAGCCAAAACGTTTTCTCCGATTGCGGTATCTGTCTGCAATAATTTTGAATCTTTTTAACAGACCAATTACATTAGACTTTTTTCGAAACTAGAATAAAGGAGTAAAAGTAGTAATTTGAGGTAAGGAGAAATGAAGTATGAAATAGTGAGATGCACTGTAAAATAGCAACTGTTGCAATCATGAACTCTAAAATATTCAAGGAGCCTACCAGTACCTTTAAAGTAAATGTTCATTTGATTCCACAGATAATTTCTGTTTTTTGATTCTATCTGTCCATTTATCATTTTCTATATCTTGTTTGTTGGTTGCTTTTTTTTCTTGCTCAACAATTGCCTTATCTATCTTCTGATGAACTGCATCAATTGCATTAATTGCGCCTTTTTTTTCATATATTTCGCTTTTCCCTTCAATAATTAAATTGGTAAAAATGTTTACAACAAACTGCACTTGATTATGATTAACCTGACCTTTTATCAAAGAAGGTAAAGAGCCTATTACTCCTGATGCTTCTTTATCTTGAGATGAAATCCCTAAATTATCTGCTACTTCACTTATTAGTAACTCTCTGTTTTCTTTATTATCTTCCAATTTAGCATAATCACTCAATAGATCCATAACTGTAGATACTCTGACTTCAACAATACCATCAACATCTTCATTTCCTAAAGCAACTCCCGACCCCAATAACCTCTCTCTGAGATTTTCGCTTAAAAGATTAATAAACTCTTTATTTGCACCTGATCCTGTGGTTGATATTGTACCATCTAAATAGTTACTTTGAGCACCGAAGCCATGCTCTATTTGTATTCTTGTCTCAGGTTTAAATCCTAATTTTGCACAGAATTTCTGAAAATATTCTTTAATAATGTCAAACAAGCTCTTGCCATTATCTTTATAATTTTTTAACTCTTTAGGAATAGTAAGTGACAATTTACCATCTCTGTATGTTACAAAGTCTTCACCATTGTGAGATTCAATTGTAAATTCCAATGAACTGGGCATATTACATATCTTATCGCCATGCATAACTTGATTTTTAACAGAGAGTATTGGTAGCCTCATATCAGATCTAATTCTCACATTATTTTGGTTAGCACAATCAATGTTTATTACTTTTTTAGGATTTTCTACTATGAACGACTGTCCAAGTGCAAGTCGGGTTTGTATCAATGGAGCAGCCTCATACCCTGCTTGATTACAATTGGTGACTAGCTCTTCTAAAATAGCATCACTTGGAACTTCTGCCCCAGCATATCCAAACATTTTTTTGAAAACTTCTTTTGCAAAGGAACGGTAATCCTTGTTTTCATCTCTCTCTGTAGGTAATAGATGGATATACCTTTGGCCAGCATTGTAAAATTCTTCAAACTCTTTCTTATATGAATCAGTTTTTTGATGATCAGTAGTTTTGGGATCTTCGCAGTGATTTTTCCACAGCTCACCCAATGCATCACTTACAAGCTCTTTCTCAATATCTTTAAGTACTGAAGCAACAAAAGCTTTGCCATGATCCGTATCTATTTCTCTTGTTCCTTTTTTGTTAAATATTTCGTCATTATATATATCATCACTATTAAAAAGTTCGCTTTTGCGGTACTTAACTCCTTCCTTAAATGCAATAATAAGATTTTTATCTATTTCTTTTCCGTTAATAATAAAATTCATCTTTTGAAAATCTAAGAACATTGTTTCACCAGAATTTGCTAATTCATTATCTTGACCTGCCTTTAATTTACTAGAATTGAACTCTTTAGCTGTGGCCTTTAATCTAACTACTGGACTCTTATTATTTTTTCCTTTTGTCTCTTTCATAAATAACACCTTACTGTAAATATGCTGTAAGTTATATCATATAATGATGAATAATTTGGTAATATATTAAGAAAATCGGCAGTATATTTCCTTATTTAAGAGGTGTAGGAAAGGCGTAGATTTCTCTTTTCATTTGTAGCGTACTGTATTAATATTTATGTATTAATTTAGAAAATAATGATGAATAACATTGTAATTATTGGTCTGCAATGGGGTGACGAAGGCAAGGGTAAAATAGTAGATTATCTTTCTGAGAATGCAGATGTAGTTGTGAGATTTCAGGGAGGAAATAATGCAGGGCACACTATAGTAATAGATGATGAGGTTTATAAATTAAATTTACTGCCCTCTGCTGTTTTGAGAACGGGCAAAATATCTATTATAGGAAACGGTGTTGCTCTTGATTCGCATGCTCTAGTCTCAGAAATAAAGTCATTGAAAGTTAAAGGAGTGGACATAAACTATAACAACTTGATGGTATCCGAGAGCTGTCCATTAATACTTAGCGTACATAAGGACAAGGAAAAGCTATTTGAAGATTTAAACGGAAATCACAAAATTGGTACAACAAACAAAGGGATAGGGCCATGTTATGAAGATAAAGTTGGGAGGAGAGCTATACGCCTTTGTGACTTAGAAAACGCAGATGAGCTCAATAAAAGATTGGATACTCTTTTGAATTACCACAATGCTATCAGGAAAGGCCTTAACTACCAGGTGGTTAAAAAAGAAGAAATATTAAAGGAAATTCAAGAGATTTCAGAAAAAATTCTTTCATATAAAAAACCTGTGTGGAAGATATTAAATGACTTTATGAAAAAAGGTAAGAAAATAATATTTGAAGGAGCACAAGGCACATTTTTGGATATCGACTACGGAACTTACCCTTTTGTTACTTCAAGTAATACTGTAGCGTCGCAAGCAATAACAGGCTCAGGATTAGCCTCCAATGCTTACATTATTGGTGTGGCAAAAGCTTATACAACAAGAGTGGGCAATGGTCCATTTCCTACTGAGCAAAAGAACGAAGTGGGGGACAGCTTATTTACTATAGGCAAGGAACTTGGAACAGTGAGCAATAGGAGAAGGCGTTGCGGATGGTTCGATGCAGTTTTAGTGCGCCAGGCCGTACAACTCTCTGGAGTTTCAAGCATTGTATTAACCAAATTAGATGTGCTTGATTCTTTTGATACAATTAAAATATGCACTGGTTACAAGTATGGCGCAAAAATGTATGATTATTTACCCGCATCACATTCAATACAAGAAGAACTAGAGCCAGTGTATGAAGAATTTCCTGGCTGGAAAGAAAACACTCAAGGTAAAAGGTTGATTAAAGCATTGCCTACTAATTTAATAAAATATATAGACAGGTTAGAAAAATTAATAGGTGTACCAATTCATCTAATCTCAACTAGTCCAAAGAGAGAGGATGTTATTAAGCTTAAAGATTTCTGAAAACGTCTTTGTATCTTAGAGCCTGTACGTAATCTCAAAAAAGAGATAAAGTGAGAAGATAAAGTATATAAAGTAGGATATGCGAAGTTTATAACCAAGTGACATAAGTCGAGAAAAGTTTGAGATTATTGTAGCAGATCTGGAATCTTGCAGAAAGAAGACAAAACCAAGAACACTTGATTTACATGATGTATTTTGTGGAGTGTTATACGTGTTAAAAAGTGGTTGCCAGTGGAGAATGGTATCAAAAAAGTTCCCAAAATGGCGCAATTGTTACGACTATTTTAAGAAGTGGAGTGAAAAACCAGATGCAAATAAAGAAAGTGTTCTGGAGCTGGTATTAAAAAAAAATAATTGCGACAAAACAATGGTCGGAAAAGCTTCTGCATAATTGATGCACAGAGTATAAAAAATGCAGATACTGCTGAAGCTATGATGCAGGCAAGAAGATTTCAGGGCCGTATTGCAGTAGATACGCAAGCATGCAATTATACAACAACAGCAGAGATAACTGACCGTAGCAGTGCTGTGAGAATGGTCGAAAATGCAAAAGAAAACCTCTCGGGAGTTAAAAATGTACTGGTTGATGCAGGCTATACTGGAGAGAATTTTGTAACTCAAATAAAAACGATTATTGGTGCAACCGTTGAAGTGATCAAAAGAAATGAATTACGTTCCTTTGTTGTATTGCCCAAAAGATGGGTTGTGGAGCGATCTTTTGCTTGGTTAGAAAAATGTAGAAGATTGTGGAAAGATTGTGAGCGAAAACTCAATACTAGCCTACAAATGGTAGTTCTGGCTTTCACTACCTTACTTCTGAAAAAAATTATGAACAGGCTCTTACTAACTCTTATCTAATAAAAAAAATACTTGTGTAACTTCGAATAGTCTATTATGTAAGACAGCAGTATAAACATGTAGTAAGAAATGTATAATGAAAAATAAAAGCTCAAGTTTAACACTTGCAGTTATTTCTACACAATTAAGTAATCATAAAAGTTAGTGTAGGACGAGGTTATACAGTTTGATTTCTTTTAATATATGTTAATTGGTATAATGTAAATATAGTTAAGGAAGCGTATTATGACTGGAAGTTTGGCTAAGGAAGAAAAAACAGCAGAGGCAGGAAAAACAAGTAATCAGTCAGAGAATTATGATGTTGAATCAGTTATAAGGGTAGCATCATGTGCTTGGAATGCAATACATTGCTTGTTGGCATCTTATGAATACGATCTATATTCGTCATGGCTTGAATCGCATTTTACATCTCTCAAGGACCGTATCAATAAAATGGAAAAAGACAATTCTTTCACTAAGGACTCTGCTATAATAAAGTTCTGCCGCTCAATTGCAGAAAATAATAAATTATACAAAGAGTTAAAAAAATTAAATAATCTTGCTGAAAATTTTGCCAATGAAGAATTTCATTCTCAATTAGAGAAGATAATAACAGGCTTTAAACTAAAAAACCTAGAAGACAAGTTAGGCTTCTTAATGCTTTTGAAAGAAGAAAGAGACCTCACTGCTATACAGAAAGCTTATAGAGATGAGTGGAGTTTTTATGACCTAATAAACGATAGAGATTTTAAACAAACGTACATAGATAAAGCAGTAACAGAGTCTGCTAATAAGAGCTTTAAGGAAGATATAGATAAATGTATAAAGTTGGCAGAGCGGGGAAAAAAAGCTGCAAGTAAATATCTTGGAAGGAAAGGCGTAGAGCTTCAAGCTTATTACACAGAAACTGATAACGCTTATAGAGTTTTGAATATCAACTTTATTAATCACAATGGAAATGAGCCAGTAAGGGTTAGTGACATTTTACAGCAAGAGAAAGATATTAAAGAGCTGAATATCTATTGCAATAAAAAACATGAAATACACGCTCATCGGAAAGGTAAGGAAAGACATTATAAATTTAAAGAGGGCGCATATTATAAAATGACAAGCACTTGGCCTGTAAAGGATGGATCCGAAATGTGTACCATAATTATGAATGTGAGTAGCGATGGCATAACTGAAGTACTAAAATTTAATGATGAAGATTTTGTGCTATCGAAGGAGATCTTAGAATTGATAAAGCAAAATGATGAATTATATATTCAAGGTCTCTCCTTATATGATGCTGTACTAGAAAAGGATAAGGCTGCTGATGTTGTGCCTACTGCTAATAATAATTTTCAAAATGAATCTATAACGGCCTATCAAGATAAGGAACCAGAGGGGGAATTAGACCCTAAAGTTGATGCTGACAATAGCCTTCCTCCTTCTATTAATAGCAATGCATCAACTCAAACGGAAGTCAATTTACAACACACTGAAACTCAAACAGAAGTTGCTTCACAACGAATCGAAACTAAAACGGAAGTCAATTTACAGCACACTGGAACTCAGAAAGAATTTGCTTCACAACAAATGGATGAATTGATTTTAAATAATCAGATGCTGTCTAAAAAAAACGTTGAATTGAAGCAAGAAATGTCAAATTTGAAAAAAGAAGCTGTTGAATTGAAGCAAAAAATAGAAGCAGGGTTGCAAGTGATAAATAAAAAGCACCATGAATTAATACAAGAAAATCAGCGACTACAGGAGAAACTAGAAACAACCCAAGCAGAAGCTAATCAAACAATTGTAAAGTTAGAGAAGCAGAATAGCAATTTACAAGACAGGTTTGAAAAAGAGGAGCAAAAAAACACGGAATTGCAAACTGAACTGGCACAAAAAAATGAAGAATTAGCAGGTGTGTTAAAAGAGCTACAAGGGAAAGCACAAGAACTTAAAGGTGTATATGAAGAAAAAAGAAAGCTAAAGGAAGAGCTGAAAATTGTTAATGCAGGAAAGAAGAATTTGGAAAAAGAGTTAAATCAAGCACGAGAAGATGCGGAACAGATAATGGTTGAACGACGCCAGCAGAAAGAGCGCTTGGAAGATCAGCTAAGAGAATTAGATCAGGAATATAAGGTACAAGTAGAAATTGGGCAAAAGATTAAAGAATCAGATAGGCAGGATAGCAATTTACAAGATACACTTGGAGAAGAGAGACTAAAACTCAACATTGAAGAGCTAGAAAACGAGTACGAGGAATTTCCAGGAGATAAGGTGCTTACACTTGAACTCACTAAAGATGAAGATAAAGTCGAAGAGTTAAGAAACAAGCTAGAGCGTGAGAAAGAAAAGTGTAAACAATTATTAGAAGAAGAAAATGAATGGGATGATGAATTGATAGGAATGCTTGATGGACTGGAAGAAAAAATTCGTGCTGATGAACAAAGGAGCTTCAACAATCAATTAACGGGAGAAATTTCTAATGAGTCTGGTAATGCTCCACGACAGAAGAAAAGGTTATCTAAATCTTCAAGCGTTGATAATGAGTCTTATGTTCCACTGAGAGAGAAGACAACATTACTCAGATCTTTAAGCGTTGATAGTGGATTTGATAGCGATGAAGAAAATTGTGATAATGATTTATCTTTCAACATAAGTTCTATAAGTTCTATTGAGAAGGTGGCAGAGAGTAGAAACGTAGGTAGGGTATCATTGTGAAGATGGTTGGGGTTAAGTTGCAACTTAAGTGGGGCGTAAAAGGTCTTTTGTGTTGATAATAATTTAAAATCTATAGTAGACTAAAAAAGATTATTAAATTATAATATAACATATGATAAAAGACGAGAAATCGAAAACAATTTTTGAAGTGGAAGGGGCAGTAACTGCTTTACTACCTGCAGCAGAATTTAGAGTGAAACTGGACAATGAACATGAGATTATCTGTCATGTATCAGGGAAAGTGAGAAGAAGTAAAATACGCATCATTATAGGGGATATGGTGTTAGTTGAGATGAGCGTTTACGATAGGAATGCGAAAAAAGGTCGGATCATTAGAAGGCTTAAAGGTACAAGTGACAGAACGATCTCTAAATAATTTTATTCTTGCTTCATCATCGAAAAGGCGTATAGCTTTACTAAAACAGATAAATATTAAACCAGGCTTGATTTTGCCAGCAGATATAGACGAAACTCCTTTGAAAAAGGAACTTCCGAAGGATTACTCAATCCGTATGGCAAAAAGTAAAGCTGAGAAAATACAAAGTTCAAATCCAAATTACTTTGTGCTTGGTGTTGATACAGTTGTTGCTTGTGGTAGAAGGATATTGCTTAAAGCTGAAAACGTTGAGCAAGCAGAAAAATGCATCCGCTTATTATCAGGAAGAAGGCATAGAGTATATACTAGTGTGTGTCTATTAACTCCCGATCAATCTAAACAACATATTAGAACTGTGGTCACGATAGTGAAATTTAAACGTCTCAGTGAACAAGAAATTAAGTATTATTTAGCATCAGAAGAGTGGAAAAATAGGGCAGGGGGATGCAATATACAAGGCCTAGCTGGGATGTTCGTATTGTTCTTACGCGGCTCCTACTCTTCCGTTATAGGGTTACCATTACATGAAACCTATTGTTTGCTAAGTAATTATTTTAACCGGGAGTGTTAAATAAACCATACGCATCAAGTTAAGGGGGAATGTTCAAAAAAGTGTGTCGAACCGAAAAAAAGTAACAAATTGATATAAAAAAATGGAGGTTTCACATATGAATCAAAGGATAGCAAATAAAACTACTGGTTTGGTAGACTATAAAGAACTGG
>JABFOV010006367.1:0-10768 GCA_022817685.1 Aradophagus sp. ZL-2020
CGACGTCGCCTTGTTGCTCCGGCGCGCGGGCCGACGGCGGGACACACCCGTGTCGTCGTGGGGGCGTGACGTGTGTGATAGGATAGGGGTGTGTAGCCGGGGGGTGGCCCAAGGTGGCGGGCGGCAGGGGGCGGTGTAATGAGAAAAAAAGGGGGGGCCCCCGGAGCGGGGGGGGGGGGGGGGGGGGGGTGCCGGGGGGGGGAACAAAAAAAACGCCGCCCGCGGTCGGGGTTTTCTTTTTTGCCTCGCCTCTTTTTCCCCCCCCCCCCCCCTCGTCCCCCGAACCCCCGGTTCTTGTCGCCTCGACGAACCGCTTTTTACCCCCGCGAAAAGGACCGTGCCAAGAATCAGTCGAACGATATATAATTCGCGTTTATTGCATTGGTATTGATTAACGTCGCTGCGAATAAATAAAACCGACCCCAGAAGGACGAAATGACTGACGAATTTTACGGTGGGAAAATGAAATGGCGAGTAGCTGAATTAAAGGTTTTCCCTTAATTTTACTTTCAGGTTGAAAATGCAGTAGTTGAGGTTTATTTTTGATTTTTGATTTTTTCAATCGTTTAATTGAAATTGAAAGATCGCTGGACTTATTTGCTCGTTGTATTAAGTATAAGAAATCGTATGAAAGGTTCGGTATTGAATGATTATAAGCGGTTTTACCATGAAAAGAATACTAATAGTACTGATTTCAATCGATTTTATATTCAAGATCATTATGATAGAAAATTATTGAAAAGTTAATATTAAGATAAAAAAAAAATATATTTCCGGTATTGCATGTACAACATGATATGATATCAAGTTTACAAAATAAAATAAGTAAAGGAGAGAAAATAGCTTATTTGTGGAATTCGAATGACTGTTTTTCAATTGAGATGATAAAGTTTAAATTTATCATTTTTAGATAGCATAATGAGAAGTTTATAATTCACACGAACGACTTTGATGTAATTTAAATGTAATTAAAGCGTTAAAACTGAATATCAATGAACATATTTATTGTAGAATACCGGATGACGGTTCAGAAGTTCATGAAATAACATTAAATTCGTTTCATGATACACGCGTACCTTGTAAATCATCGAAGAAAATGTAAATAATTATAATCAATTTCGACTTTGCAAACCCCACCATCTTATCGTAAGTAAAAAATTATTTAACTATTTAAAAATAACGAAACACGTTAAGAATGCAATAAAAATACGTTCATTTTTTTTATCTTTTTCACAACTTCTAACATTTCAGTTTTAATTACAACTAAATTAGTTTTATCATTTCCCCTTCAAAACATCGATTATAAAACATACAAGAATTGTCAGAGTAATTATCGAAAACGCAATATTGCAACATTTTGCTTAAAAAAGATTGACTTTGATTATACTCGAACGCCTCTTTCAGTTTTACTGTATAAACTATAAAGTAAACAATAAATTGCACGCATTCGGAGAAGCATTGAAATGTTCACCAACCGTGATCGCGTTCTATTTCACGAATGATCCTTGGATAAAGATAAAATTATGACCGACTGAAGGCACTATTTCACTTTCCACTTAAATAATATTGTTTTTGTCTACGGCGAACCCCTGTTCTAATAGAGTGCTTACGTATTAAGCGATAGGGATTTATAGAGCTATACCCTAACGGGCAACATGTGAATTACCTCGGCAGGGTACACTCATAATCCCTGTAGCTTAATATGGAAATATATAGTGCGCAGTATGTTTCTTTTGTGATTTCGGATTGAGAACAAAAAATACGATTAAATCAATCTTTTCGGTTACTCTCGGTCGAAAAAGATTACCAATTGTTTCGGAATGGTTTTAAAATGTTCATTTTTGTAGGAAAATAATTTACAGTGTGTTCACGATAAAAAATGAAACTCATATCATTTTTTGTAAATTGGTGCAAATTTTGTATAACGATAAAACTGGAGTTGAAGTTTCCAACGTTTATTAATAAACGAAAATTGATTATATATAATTCAGTAACATATATTGTGATGAAAAATGAAAAAATTGTACTCTCAGACATTGAAACATTCTAACTTTTTCTTGCAAAATTATTCAATCAAAAAAATACTATTACTTGTATGAAGAAAAGCATACAAGATTTTATTTTCGTTTATTAACAAACGTTGGAAACTACAAGAAAAAAAAAAGAGTTTCGATAGTTAGATTCATGCACATGTTTCAAAATTTGAAAATGTTCAACTATTTTTGAATTTTAATGTCATTTATGCCCTCTTTCAGTATCTCTATATACACATTTCTTATATTTTGAAATTAAAAAAAAAAAAAAAAAAGTCGATTTGAAAAGGGGAGTAGTCTTTGACATTCGGCGATGTCTAATTGACGATAACATCACGGTTCTTGGGGTCGAAGAAACGCACGAGGTTGTCCTCTACTTGGAATTTAGAGACGATCGATGCTCCTCAGCTGCGACCCCTGAGGTCGAATCGTGCCGTCTTTTCCGTCGAAAATTTCGACCCCGTCCACCCCGACGCTGATCTTGCCCCTCCCCCCGACTGGCAACTAGCCGTCCGGCGACTTCGAACTTGCCCTTTCCACGGAGATTTCACGGTGCATCGAACTTTTCGCAAAATTACTTTGCTGGATCTGATTACCGACCTGCCCGATCTTTATTTCCACGCGAGAAACACGCGAAAAGTTTACGACGGTATTGACCTTGAATTTCGCGAAACAGCGAGGTTCGCAAGGGATAAACGGACCGGTGGACTTTGATCGAAGTAGGTTATTGGCTTCGCGAGTCGTCGTTCCGAAAAGTGCTGGCTTCCTTTCGAAAGAGACAATAAAAAAATATCGACCATTTCGGGTCTTTCTCGGGTACTACTCCGTGCCGTTATATTCCGTAATTTATGTGAACGTCGTTCGGAAACGAGCTACGTAAAAAAGTGGATCGAAGTGTAGTTTATGAATTTCCAACGCGATTGTTCGAAGCGTTCGGTCAAAAGTTTGCAGATACACACGACGACGAGGACGTCGTCGGCGATTCTTCTCCCCACTTCATTATCTTAGCTAACTATCTGGAAAAAAAATGGTTCAGGTCGTGTCTCAAGTTACGACTTTTGAAAGCTGTTTTTTCGGGAAAGAGACAGTGATTTTTTTTGAAATTTGCAGACTTTCGATCATTTTTATTCTATACGCTCGGAGAAAAGATTTCGTAATGATTTTATGCATGGATTGAATGAAATAAAGATATTGTAATTCTATACGAAAAATAACAAATGAGTGTCTCATTTTGATATCTTAGGTACCAAAAGTATATCAATAAGACTATCAAAAGTCAAAGACAGTAAACGAAATTTTTAACTTGGATACATACACATATATACTACAATTAAAATTAATCTTTAAAGTCCAACCAAAGAAATTACTTCATTTCAAATTCAAAACAATCTTATTGGTTGGCACTCACAACTGAACCTCAATTTTACCCTACATCAATGTCTAGAAAGAAAAATCCCCATTGCCAACTTCGCAATAAATAATCCCCATTTTAATTCCATTCTTAAGTTGGAAACGGTGGTTTTCCACTGCAACTTTAAACATGAGGGTTCCTTTTTCCGGCCATCAATATATGCTTGAAAATTAAATAGTTCTTTTTACACTAGACATTCAATCGCCTCCAAATTGTCTCACGAACCGAAGCGCATTTTCCTCACAAGAGCAAAACCCGATTTTAATTACAATTGAAACGAAAGCTGTAGTGACTTGTGCGGTGACAGGAAGTATTTGAGCGGATTTCGCGCGGAAGGACAAGGAGGCAGGTACGGAAAGGGTGAATCTCGGAGAGCGTAAGAGAATAGAAATCAATACGTGAAGTGAGCAGCTAGTTTCTGACGGTCGCCTTCGACTTTAGAAAGCCTCGAGACGACGTCTGCTGGATGGAGAAAGAGGGAAACAAGAAGCCGTGGAGAAGCGCCGTTAAGACGAGGCGGAGATGGTACTATTCAGTACTAATGGGGTTAAACGCCTTATCCGTTCCTGCGCCGAGCGCTCCTCCGCCCCCTCCCCTATTCCCCCCCCCCCGGCTATATATTCGTTTTGCATCGGGACTTTGGCGATCATTAAAGACACTCGGCACTTTTTGTCCGAGGCTCGCCGAGGGGTGAGCCGAGCTTTTAAACAACATTTTCGCCAAGCAGAAGAATAACTACTTGCTCGCAGTGTCCTCGCCGAACAAAGTTCAATTATTTTTTACCGCGATTAGTGATTTTCATAACACTCACAAAAATCTTTACCTGCGTTCAACAATCACTAAATTTTGCTATTATTTTGTTCGATAAAAACCTAATCAAGACATTTTTTCTTGATTCAAGAACATTTATTCTTGAACTAAGACAATTCTTCTTCACTCAATGCATCCTTCTTGTGAGTGAACAATTATTTAGGGATATATTAAAATGAATGTAAAATTAAATTGTTTTTGACTTTTTTTTTTTTTTTTTTGAAATTAACGTATTTTCCCGCTTTATTTTCGGTAGCAAAACGTGCAAAGGTTGTCCCGCAATTGCAGTAGTACTTGTTCGAATTAATTAGTCGTCGCAGCGCAAATGAATCGCTGGCGCGACGAATCGGCCGGGCCAATAATCGTCGACTTTGGCTCGAACGAGCGGGCGGAATTGAATCAGGTAGAAGAAAGTCAATTTGACGAATCGAACGGAAGTGAATGGAAAGCCGAGCGCCGGGTGTTTGTCATGCGCGCGACGACGTGGAGATAACAAACGAGCCGACGAAGCGGAACGCGCCTCCGCGGGGCGGCGGCCGCGCGATTTCGCCAAATTGCAAGATTAGTCGGCGACACTTGGCGACGCGGGCGAAATTGATTCGCGGGATATAAGAGGCGCTTACCTTTGTGTGCCATTTCGTCAGCGGCGACGGAGGCTAGGAGGCCGGTGGCGCCCGGCCATGGAGCGACCGCAGCGCCGAGCTGCTGCGAAGGCAGAATCTTCGGGCTTTTCGACGCTTCTTGTCACTGAAACACAATCATCGGCATCACTATAAACCTCTGTCACGGAAATACGCGAAAACAATCAATTTTTAAGCAATCACAAACTTTTGCTATCGTTTCGTTATTACAAAACCGAATCTCTTTGCATCAAACGTAATTTTCTTTACGCACCTTGGGAGCGGACGAAATTGGAACTAATCGCTCCTTGGGCAGTAAAGTTGTTTTATCTTTACCGCCCTAGGACCGTAAGTGCAACTTTACCGTCCGCTCCCTCGGTCCGTTAAATAGCGTACACACCTCGGGCGCAGTGGCGCCCTCAGCAATAATATACTATTCTTTTTTTATTAAACTCGTTTGACGTCTTTGCTCAAGATAGTTTATTTTTATTTTTTCGACCAGGTCATTTTACCTTTAGCTGAAAGATACTTTTTGCGAATGTACGTAATCACTTGCTTGAATTCAACTAAATTGTTTAGTTGAAAACTTTCGATTATTTCGCACACACTTTTTTACTAGAAAAAAAAAAAAAAAATTAAAGTTCTAACAAAAGTAATGACTGAGTCCAACAACTCAGCTACGTTGCCTCATAAAATTAATATTCCGTAGATCAAGATCTAGTGGTTTGCACGAAAATTCGAGCGCTTCTTTGGGAGTCCTCGAAATTCTAGATTAGTTGTGGAAACTTGGATTTGACGCTCGGTAGTCGTCTTATCTCAAAAACTCAACTTCAAAGTTTAACTCGACTGATATCCCGTGAAAATTTTCTCGTTATAAACAAAGCATGTGGAAATAATGCGTTTATTGAACGCAGACGGAAGAATTTGTTTAATCCTTTGTGAATCTTTTATGCACCTAGTTAAATCGCCACGAATAGGTGCTTTTTGTTTGAGTCTCTTTCACTGCGATTCCCGTCTGATATAAACTTACTTGGCGTTAAAATAACTAAAGTTAAATCGAAGTATATTTTTAATTATAATT
The DNA here is from genome assembly GCA_022817685.1 of Aradophagus sp. ZL-2020. Taxonomy (NCBI): domain Eukaryota; kingdom Metazoa; phylum Arthropoda; class Insecta; order Hymenoptera; family Scelionidae; genus Aradophagus; species Aradophagus sp. ZL-2020. Next base: position 5,956 of record JABFOV010006367.1, read on the forward strand.
TAAATAGTATCGCGAAGTCAACTTGATTGAATGTAAATACAATAACATTGTACAATGCTGTTTTGAATTAATTATTCATTACTAAATTTGTAACAGTCCTTTTATCAATAACCAAAACCTTTTTGAAAAAGCACCAAAAACAATCTAATGCTCATATCGACCGTAATTTCAATTTCGATCGCAGACTTGATTAAACCGCGAGAATGGCACCGGCGCAAATAAATGCCGCGACGGGAAAAAAACATTGTCTCGGGGTTTATCCGACGTCTATCTGTCTATCGGGTGAAAAAAGTCTGGGTCGGAACGAGATTAGCATTAACAAAGCCGTTGGAACAAGGTTGTAAAATAATTGCTCGGATGGAGCCGCCGTGAATTGCGCGCTCCCTTTGGGCACTAATTATCGCACTTAGCCTGGAACGCGCGCGCCGCCGAGAGGGCGCTGCGCTCGCGTGAGTGGCTCGGATCCCCCTGGCGGTCGGCGAGCGAGCGAGACAGTCGCGCCAGAGGGCGCGCGCGGCGGAAAAAGATAAAAGACCGGGGCGAGCCGGGTAATTGCAACACTTAACGATCTTGAAGCATCGAGTCGCGGATCGATCGGCTGAAAGCAAACGCCATCCCGCGCGAAATCATTTGTTTTGAACCGCCGCGGCTCGCTCCGTCACTTGACGCGTTATGCAATAACCTACCTTTCGTTATTCGTGCTCAAGCGCGTCAATTACGTCTTTAATTAGACTTGCATGCAAACTTTCCGTCAAGCGCAATTTCATCGGCTAATTTTCTGCCGGTTAGATAACAATGGCGCCGGCGCCGCGCAAGTGACGAACGTCTTGCTCGCGATGGCAATTTCACGGGTGTAAGTCCGAAAGCGGCTGAGCTCCGATGCAGGAAGCTTTTGACGGCGGATTCGACCTTGACGATTTATTTGCTTTTCGCGCACAACGACGGAATAAATAGAGCGGTGTTGATGAGCTTGCGTTCGGAAAACAGTGTCTTTGAATGAAAAAAGTCATTATACAAAATTGTTCCTCACAAATTATTTATTGTAAGTTACAAAAAACATAAGTTTGACATACCCCTGATAGCCAGCAATTATGTAAACGATTTACATAAAATTTACATCAATGTGATTCCACATTGTCCTGCTTTAATTTTGTAAATTAATTACGTAAATTGTTTACATACAATTTATGTAAATTTTATATAAATCTGTGTTAAAAAATTATAGAAAATATTGAAAAAAAAAAAAATTTTTATTATACAGTTATGTGCAAATTTACTTAAATTTTATATAAATTTTATGTAAATCATTTATGTAAACGATTTACGTAAATAAAGCTGCCCAATGTGGAATTACATTGATGTAAAATTTATGTAAATCGATTATCATAAAATGTTTACATAAAATTTACATAAAATTTATATAAATGTGGCTATCAGGATTTTTTTTACTCTTATCAAGTATTTTATTCAATTATTAATTATTGAAAGAAAGGCGAAAAGAATTGAAAAATGTAATAAACATTTAAAAGTTTCTTTCCCAAATTTGTACTATTTATTTTATTAATGCAGCGAAATATAGTGAAAATGTATTGTAAATTGCAACAAAATGTGTCAAAATATAATGAAAAAAAGTAAATTGTAGGAACAGTGAAATAAAATATCAAAGTGATTGGAAAATTACAGTAAAATATATCATTATATAACAAAAATGGGGCGAATTGGAGAATTTCGCTTTTTTGTCAAGACAATTTATTTGCTTCATAATAATACGTTAGTGAACCAACATTTTCAATTGAACATATGCGCAATTCAAGTTTGGAGATAGTGCAATTATAAAAAAAAGAGTACAAAATACTTTAAAAGATAACATCGCACTTCATGGTCAATCGAAGAATGGAATTTGTTTGAAGTGACACAAAAAGTTGATTACAATGTTAACGTAAATAACGTTTGCTGTTATCGAGAATACAAGTTCTAAAGCGTGGAATACAACTAATTATCGCATTCATTTATTATAATATGATAATTTGTACTTCTTCGATAATTACTTAAAATATTTTAATGTATAATTACAATGCTACATTATTTTTATATTGGAAAATATTATAAAAAAATAAATAAATGGAATCATCACGATCACGTAACCAGATATTTTCTTTATCACTACCACAACAATGTAAACAATTAAATTATTTGAAACCCGAAAGATAATAGTAGTCGCAGTCAATTAAAACAAATGGAACGAGAAATGAAAAGAAAAAAGGAAGGCGCAGACAACAAAGTGAAAAACGAAGGAAAGGAAAAAAGTTGACGGATAAACCTATTCAATTTCGTGCTCTCAACTTTTCACAAAAGTTAACGCGATTTGCCCGTCAAAATTGGTTTGTCTAATTTTTCCGAGCGAGCTGTGGAATCGGGCCTTTTGACAGGTACACGTAAAAAAGAGAGAACGAAATCCAGGTGAAATCCTTTTTCAAGATTCAACTTCGAGATAAATTAAGCGTTGGTTTATTTGTTTGACCGAGCGTGAGTGAGTTTTTTTCTTCTTTTTTTCACTGGCATTATTGAAACTATTTTTTCTTGGGCTTCTCAAAAACCGAAATTCTAATCCAAACTGGACGAAATCTTCAAAGAAGAAATTCTTAAATATCAAAAAGTTTAAACAAATACCTTTCTCGATATCCGACGTTGTTGCTCCTTTTTTCTTTCGATTTCAATTTTTCACCTCAGATTTCGTTGCGGCAACAAAAATGTTATCAAATTTTGAATGTACTTTAATATACTACCGACTATAATTATAAGTACGCTGCACGTGCCGTGTTTAATTACAGTATTTAGAAATAAATGTATGTATATATATACGTACGCTGAAAAATGATCAGATAAAAAGTGGTTCGACAACGGTTAATTAACGTGACAGTTTGATTAGTAAAAAAGCAAATAATGATTTTTTTATTTATTTTTCGTTCCGATCATCTTATGAATTAACAATTTTTCATTTCAATTTACAATGATATATTGAACGTATCCCAGCTACGTTGCAAAACCGACGGTAAAAACGGTAACGAAATTTCACGTCGGTCATCAATAAGATTAAATTAATTGAATTAAATTTGAATATTCGTTTTAAACGAGTTTCATCATGGAGATTGGTATTTCCTTCATTAATTAAACACAATTATCAATACTTGAGATATAATGTCAAAACACAAACCGTTAAAGAAAGAGATCAAAAAATAAGTTGATAAATAATATGCTTTATTATTCAAGAAGCCAATAATTAGATTCTAATAATTTATTTTATTAATAAAATTTTATCAAACGACACGTGCACGTTATCTCTTCTGCGACTGTTTCGTAGATAAACGTGATTAAACATTGAATGAGTGGTTTGAATTTGTCGTCAGGCTTTAAAATTGCATCAGTCAACGGAATAAAAGATGATATAATAATTAGCCATTAGTTTTGTGGTCAAAATATCACTGTTACGCTGACCATTCGGAATCAGATCTGAAAAACAAATAAAAACAAAATTCACGGGAAAACTTTGTCGAATCGCGTCGCAAATACCGAGAAAACCATACCGTACAAAATGGATTGTAAAATTGCCAGCATGCTTATTGGCCGAAACGACGCTGTAAAAAGTAGTTTCATTTCAAAACCTTTTTTATACTTGCGATGAAAACTATTTGGCGTTTTAAAATGTTTCTGAATTTTCCAACGATTATAAGTAAACGAAAATAAAATTTGATATAATGTTCTGAATATAAATAATGATACTGTTTATTGAACGAATTTATAAGAAAACGGCTTTAATATATTTATATTTTTAAAAACAAAATTTGCATTTATGAATATAATATATAATGTTAAATTATATTTATACAACTTTCGTTTACTAAAACTTGGAAACTTCAAGTGTAAGTTTTAAAAGTGGGTACAAATGAAACACCATTTTTTGCTGTGAAAGCAATCTAGCAATGTCATTGGCTGAAATTCGTTACGATATGATAACGTAAACAGTTTGCTATATATTATAATATGTGTCGTGGTGATTACAGGATGGTTTTCTCAGTGAATCTAAACGAACCCTCGCTGGCAAAGTGAAATCTGTCATGCGACGTTGGCCAATCGGTGAGATTGTTCCTGTCGCGGGGAAATGAAAGTGAGCCGGTCTCGGGGAAGGGTTAACGCGGAAAACAAAGCGCGCGAGACGAGGACGAGCGTGGATGGCATTCGCATATTGTGCAAGAGGATTAGCTCGGATTATGCCTGACTGAGTGCAAACAGGATCCCCGTTGGCTTGTGTTTACAAGATGCCAAAGCTGTCGACTTAACGCACGCGCAACTTCTCGCTTCGCATCCGAATCCATCGGACGCGTTCGCTTTTCCGATTCCGAATTGCAATTCCGATCGTACGAACGCGACGGTCTTCTCGCAGACGCCAGCAATCCTTTTAGCTGGAGCAGCCGATGAAATCGACTAATGACTTATCATACTGAGAAAACCGTATTGTAACCACTGCAACATATATATTGTAACGTGCATAATTTTATATAGTAAATTGTTTACGATATCATATCGTGAGTAACTTCAACCAATGACATTGTTAAATTACTTTATTTCGACCAATAAGCATCATGGAAATTTTACCAGTTGGACTGTCACGTCGGAGGCCAGCGTTCAAATCTCGCATAATAGAGCATTGGATTTTTCAACACAAAGTAAATTTCGTCAGACAAATGCAATAAAAAACAACGACAAAGTGACTTAATATTTTTAATGAGTGTTTAAGAATTTACTAGACGGTCTA
>JABFOV010006368.1:0-10767 GCA_022817685.1 Aradophagus sp. ZL-2020
GATTTGGGGAGCCAGAAGACTAGCCAGGGTGTTGCCACGTAGTGAGTCATGTCATCGCCCGATAGTAGCATTGGCCATTGGACGAATTTCAAGAATGCCATGCTTCTAGCCAGGCCATGGGAGATCTGTGGGTTTTGTCCACGAGCCATAGTACTGCCATGGCGTGGCAGCTGTGAGACGATCTGTGGCAAACGTGGCTATACCCGTAGCCAACCTGGCTATACCTGTGGCGTGTCCGTGGCTGCGCCTGTGGCAACCTCGTGCCACAGGTCTTGCCACAGACATTTTTTCCACGCGGGTTATATATTTCCTGCATTTGAAAATGCAATTTCTATATATTTTATCATATTCGGTTGTATAACTTAAAAGTTGGTAGTGAAAAAGTTGATATTAAAAAAAAAAAAAAGAAATTATACATGTTTTGATTTCGTGTATAAACAAATTAAATATAATCTTATATCTCGAAAGATTTGTCTTTTTACACGACTGTTATCATTTTGACGTAGAACTACTAGAATAATTTTAAATATTTGAATATCATTATTTCGTTACCATAATTATGTTATAAACAATTTTGTCATTTTGTTACAATTGTTTCATCTTATTACGAAAATAAAACTTACCACGTTAAAATTTCTTAATTTTATAGTAAAAAAGTAAGAGAAAAAATGTTGAAGTGTCGCGAATGATCGTTGTGAAGAAGCAAATAAAAAGAAAAAAAGCTGAAGATTTAACTATTTTTGATGGTCGAATTTATCACATTAATAGACTTGCAATCACGAAAACTGGTATAAAGTTGTAAGTTGATATATATTCATTTTTTTTTCTAACTTATGTTCGATTAATAGGTTGTAACATGGCGTTTTGCCATGTTTCAAATGTTATTTGAAAAATTTAATTTTGTATTTTAGTGTTGAGTTGCCAAAAGAATCAACCGCTCGATCACCATTTTTGGTTTATTTCATTTTACCTTTTTAATTGTTTTGTTCTTACTTTATTGGTTACATGTTGGGACTTCTCGAGTTTTGAAGAAAGGACTTTTGTTAGGACTTTTGATAAATTCAAGATCTTCTAAAAATCCATCATCCCGATTCCTGAATCCTATTGTTTGTCAACATCTTTGGGAAACCTTTTTGAAAAGGATGTGGGCAGTTCTCGTCTTGAAGTCGCAAGTGGTTTTGAGATTATTTGACTGACAACAAAAGGAGTGTCGATCTGGATGCGATTCCCGGCTCGAACGAAGGGTTGTCAGTCAAGTTGTATAATTTTTGAATTTATTCTGTCATCAGTTTTATTATGGAATTTGTTATGTTTCGTGATAGGTTAAACACGTATTCTTGTAAACTCAGCTTGAGCGGTCACGAACGCCATCTATTTTCAATTTGAATTTATCCAGTCTCGAATTCAAAATTTCGAGTTGGCATGGTAACGGCGCTGTTGACCAAAGATTTTGGGCAGCAGCGCTCATTTTTTTGACAACAGTCTAAGCGACGGTTTCAGGCGACAATTTCGGTTTCCTTTGAAATAGGAAAAATTTAATTGATTAATTTCGAGATGGCTCGTTTTCTCGCCGTGGGCGATGTGGTTTTCGAGGTGGCTGCGTTGCGTGACCTGCTCGGTGAGTGATTGTGTTTTTGATGATTTTGTTAAATTCGGATTTCCGAATTTAGTTATTTCTGTCGTCGCTCGAGTGAGGCTCTTTAAGCCATTTGAGTTTTGTCCTTGTTCGGTTTGTATAATAAACTAATTGATTATTTTTTAATTTTTTTCTTGTGTTAATTTATTTAATTTAGAAATAGTTTTCTTTGAAATTTAATTTGAATTTAAGAACTACAGTAAATATTACGTGAGATTTAACTGATTAGTTTGTTTAATCTTCTAGTTCTTTTTAATTTAATTTAAATCAAGTTTTCAGTTCAAATCTTTTGTTCACGTTATAAGGTTTAATTGCTTATGCAGGAAATATGCATAATTTACAATAGGTTCTTTTTTGAACATTTTATTGTATCTTAAAAGGAATTTCTTTTTACTTGTCAAAATCAATAACAGATGCAAGGTTGATAATCAGGTAACTTATAATTTATTAATTATTATTTAATTCGAATTTCAGTTCTTGCTACAAAATTAAAGCAGTAACACGTTTAAGTTTATTATTTTGATAATTATAATACATTTATATAATGTTGAGGAAGTTCTAAACATTTTTTTATCAACAAATTTGAACATAAAAAAAGTTTGTATGAAATTCGTTGTTACTTTGGCTACAATTTACTTAATTGTACATTTTCTTATAATTTCAGTGATTTATTTTTAATTCAGTCACATTTTATATGATATGTTTCATTATTATAATACCTACGTACAACAAAAATTTTACTACATTTATTTATTATTATTTAAAAAATTACAGCCATATGCTTTGTTCTGGCAACTATCTTACTGGCTGCAAATCAAGGGTCACTTTGGGAGAAAATATGAAAGAAGTCTTAAGTCCGCCAACGCCACATATTGACACTTGCCTTCCTGATGATCATTTACTTCAGGACAGACAATTTACAGATGAATTGAAGGAACAGATGCGAAGGCCATTTGCGATATTCAACGATGTGTATTATGAAGTTTCTGAAAGGTACAAAAAATTATATTCATGAATCTATTACTAAAATATGACATATTCTACAAAGATTCTGTGTAATTTTGAAAATTAATTATACTTTATTTTAGCGAGTCATTGTTTAATATTTTATAAATTAGCTTTTCCGTTTTTATTTCTTAGTCACAGATGTAAATTATTATGCTTACAAAAATACTAGCGTTAAAGTTTATTTGATTTTAAATTTATGTACGTAGTAACAGTGATTATCATTAAATAATTTCAAAATGAATGTTATTAGACACCCTGAAGCAGCCGTTTGTAAATCTGCAGAGGAACTTAATTGACATTTAAATTTCTATGATCACTTCAAATCCTGAACATACGTCTCTGATATGTGACATGGTACTGTTGACTTTTAGCATCGTTTGTAGATTGTAGTGGTGGATCGTATGGCCTCCCAATATTTTATGATTTGTATCTTTACTCAGAATTCATTAATAGGTGTCATCTAAAGATAGCTTTTCCTAGTTGTTACGGATTGTATGACAGGTTTTTTTTGAACAGATGTCATTCTCGGCTTAGCTGTAAAGAGTATATATAATAAGTGACTCGCAAGTCAATATTTACAGACAGAAATAGATAGTTGTAACACGTATCAGATAATCAAATTAATTACGTAGGTATACAATGAAAATATTCAGACATTTATATGAATTATCTGATACTTGTTTTTAACATCTACGTTTCTCAATGTTAACATTTCAAAGTTAAGCTTATCTGTTGTCCTTTTCTAGTAACATTCAGACAACATATTTGAGAACGTTAACTCCTTTTTTCATCATAAACTCAAAATTTAATAAATGAAAGTTAGAGTATAATGGAATATTCGTTCTAAATATTTGTGGAAAACTATTGTCAAATAAAAATAATTAAATAATTGCAAAGATGACGCTGAATACCTTGAAACTAAAAGTTAATAGTAATATAAAACAAAGATAAACTTAAATTTAACCTTCAATCCTATTTTGAAATGTGCAAAAATGAAATTAGTAGGTAAAAACAAGATGTTTCTTGTTCTTCTTATTGTCACTAATCGGCATAAGACAATTAACATATATATATTAATGACGCAAACAAGAAGACAAATCATCAGAAACGAACGACTTGTGCACGAGGTACTGAAATACAACAATAGTAATATTCGCATCAGTCGTGGTTGTCAACATTGTAACACTTAGGGATGAGCGATTAAATCGCGATTAGTAGAACAATCAATTATTTTTTACGATTAATCGATTAAAATACATAGATTATTTGTAATTAACACACACGTTGAGCCACAAGTTTTTTTCTGCGCGGATTATTAACGACTCGTACCAAATTTAAATACGTTGACCAGTCATTAAAAAATCGAAACTAAATTCAAGTCGTTGATAAGTCGTCGACGAGTCTTCAACGAATCAGAAATTGACATTTTTACCTGGGATTTTTGGTTTGATTTCTTTTGCGGAAAAAAATAATCAATTATAAGATTGGACAAATAAAAATTAAAACGATTAATCGATTTACAATTAATCGTGTAGAGAAACTATTCAATTCTCGGTTAATCGATTAAAAATTACTAATCGCACATTCATAGTAACATTGCAACAGTGGCATCTTCGATTACCGATAAATCCGTAACCATGAAGACTAGAGACAGGAGCATAAACTGCATGGGTAAAAGACTTTTTTTTTCCCCCATATACGTCGCACGATTGTAGTACTGTTAGTGTCTAAGTGTAGCGCTGTAAGCAATATGCATATGATTCGGATAAATTCGGAAAACATCGTCAATTTAACATTTTAAATAACCAAACACTTTTCAAGTTAGTATTTCCGAAAATATGTTTTGATTAATTTATTTGTATGGTTGTTTAACTATTTATTTCTATTGTTATGTTATACACGAGACAAAAAGAAAAATATTCCTGAAAAAAAATTATTTGATAAAACTTTGTGCCACGCAGTGTGTGCGTATTTGCTGACATATTAAGCAATATAAAACTTTATAACTTGTAAACAAATGTTTATCACGTTTTCAATTTATTCAAAAATTCAACAAATTTGTATGTATGTATGGCAAAGTAAGATCAAATCAATTGATTGTGTTTTCAAAGATGTCTCGAATTTGTGTTATTAAAAGCTGCACAAGAGAAAAAAAAAACTCTTTTTAAGTTACCAAAGGTAGGTGTACAATTATTTATTGTTTAAAAAAAAACACACAATTATGTGGCATTTATAGAAATAATGGAAAAGTAATATTATTATTGTGTGAAAATTATTAAAAACATCTAGGAATTAAAAATAACTTGTTACCATAATATTTTTAATATTAATAATTCTACAGACGTGCAAAAAGTTGCAAAGATTTTCTTATGTCAAACAAGTTTAGAGGTTATTTTAAAAAATATAAACAATAATGTTTATATTTTGTAACTCGAACTTTATAAATTCGAATGTGAAAATTGCAATTTGTCAAATATTGAAGCAAGTACTATTGCTGGAGAGGTATTCACTTAACATTTGCTATATAATTTTTTTTATATGATTTCCTATATAATTGCAATATCTTACGTATTAATTCTTGTAGATTGAGTTACCTGATAAAAATCGCAATAATAATTTGCCAACACTGTTAAATACATTGGATACAGAATAAACGAATATACTTTCAAATATTGGAGAGGAAAGCGCAGAGGTATGTACAAATATATTGTACATATAAATAAACAGGGTGGTCACTTTTTGGAAAACCCAGAAAACTTAGGGAATTTTGATGGTTAAGAAAAAATCAGGAAATTTTTCCAGGAGTCAGGGAAATAATTTGAAAGTAAATCAATTTTCAAAAAATTCTAAAAAAAAAAAAATCACAATGTCTGTGCCCAAAATAATTTTGTCATATAATTTGGTAACCCAAAAATTGCAACCCTAAATATATAAATAACCAAATTTCGTAACCAAAAATACTGTATAAATTATAACAGTGTATTTTAATACAGTACATAAAAAAGTTACTGTTGAAATATCAATTTTAATATTGAAGTCAGGAATTGTAAATATTGTTACAATTCCTAGAAAACCTTGAAATGTCAGGAAATTACGTTATGAAAAAATAGTGGTCACCCTGATGAAAAAACATACTGCTACTTGAAAATTTAAAATGAAAGTTATAATTGGATTATGATCTTAAAATTGATTGAAATGAATTATTATCGCAAATCATTATATATTCCAGCAAGACATATGTACAGAGATGTGTCACACGAATGAAAATTGCTGTAATTACGATTCAATGAATGTTTGCGACCGACGCTGTGTAAATAGTTTTACTTGGCCGTCGCAATAAATGAAAAGTGCGTAACCAACTTTTCAGTATAAACGAATGGTCGATTTGAACTGTTAAGCGATACTCCGCGTGAGCGCGAGTGAGTGCGTGTCGCAAGTATGAAATTGGCCTGAGCGAGAGTGAGTCCGATAAACCTAACCGTCGACAGTCACTTTGCCGCGCTCGCAAATAATCTTTTTAATTTGTAACTGAATTATGAAATTCGTTTATTTGAAATTTTGTGAGACTACGAGTCCCTAAAGAAACCAAATCTCTTAGGTTACTTTAAATGACTAACGAGCCACTATATAATATGAAAATATGAACATGCAATAATAAATAACAATTGAATTTGAATTGAAATGTGTCCCAAGCTGTGACTCACAGCTTCACAACTATAAGTTGTGTAGTGACTACAAGTCTCAGGTCTAAGAACACGTGTTATTTAAAACATAAACTGTGAGTTTAAATTAACAAACTGCAAACAAAGTGACAGAAATCCGTCCCTATATCTACCGATTGACAACCCGTGACTCAATACGAATGACAGACCTCACCGACGCATAAGCCCTTTGTTGAACTTGAAAAAGGGACTCCAGTACGGACTACAAGTCCGCCGGCTGGAGATGAACTTGACGGATTAAAGGGACAGGTAATTTTCAGGAGGATTAGGTGCGGGCTCTAAAATTCATAAACTTGTCTGAGATAACTGACCTGAGATTAGAACGCAATTGACTTAGGAAAACAAGAACATCGTCCCCTGCCCCGCACTTCTCTTCGCCACGCGCGTTTGAAATCAAAACAACGGACACTGAATTTAAATACTAAAAGGATTTTATTTTAAAATACAAAATATAAAAATATAAAAATGACTCCATAAGAGAAAATATTCAATTTTCTGATTTTTTTTCAATAGTTATAATAACTCGCGGTGGTAAATCTGTTATAACATTTCATTTTACATATGTTTGTGTATAAAATAATTTTTTTTTGCGTGGATAGGGGCCACACAGCGGCTTTGAGCATCAGGTTGCGCAGTCGTCACAAGCTCGGTTTCCCTTATTGGTGGAACAAATTACGCTCTGTCAGATAAACCTGCAACAAAAATAAAAAAGGCTTCTTATTCCTCATAAAATTTCGCATCGAAATACGAGAGCTTTTTTGAAACAGTTGAGATTTATGTAAATGGTGGTCATTTGAACGAAATTTCTCATTTTTCGCCTGTGAAATTTGCCACAATTCGTACCTTGAAAATCGAAATTTGGAAATATCGAAAATGCGCCTCGTATTTCTATGCAGAATTCAATTATCTATCGAGTAAGCACGAGTTTTTTGAAATCAATTGAAAACTGTTTGGGTAATTTATCCCACCAGTTTGAAAAATATCGTTTCGAGAAAAACGCATTTAAAGTTTTGAAAAATTCGACTGTGGATAACTTTTTTATTTTTTCGGTATACTCGGTGAATATTGACTATTACGTGTTGTAGGATCCGCTAGACACAAATTTGAGGTCAAATTTGCAAAATTCAAGATGGCGGATCAAATATGGCGACCCAAAATTAATTTGCACTCAGTGATTTTGACGAACATGTTGATATTAGGGTTCCCACCGTTGCCGAATGTAAATTTTTTATTAGATATGAAAAATTCAAGATGGCGGACCAAAAAAAATTAAATTTACCAATTTTTACCAAAAATAAGTGAAAATTACCGATTTCTAACAAAAATAAGTGGAATATACCGATTTTTACCAAAAATTTTAAAAGGGTAAAAACACCACGTATTTAACCTTCAAACAAACACGTCAACTTTAAATAATGTATATAAAAAATACCATTATCGAATACGGAGTCGGAACTATTCGCTTCCGATGACCTCCCGCACGCGACGTGAATTTTCTGGATCCTTTGTGGCCCGTATAAACGCGTTTTCCAGACATTTCAAATAGTACTAAACACACATCAATTAGTGCGTGGAATGACGCTTAACAAACTAACGATAAGATGGAAAACCATTAAAATCAGTAATACGCGTAGCCAGCGCCATCTACGATAAACTACTGATCCATTTCGGACTTTACTGACCGCAAAAAAGGTCAGTAAAAGGGAAAATGTCGAATAACTGCGCGCGCTCTAGTGCCCGCTAGGCACGCTGGGCTAGTGTTTTAAATATTGTCTCGTTAACCGATATTAATGTATATGGCAGACTTGGAATACATACTCCAATAAAGTATACATCCCAAAGAACAATTTAAGCGAAAAAAAAAATCGATTTTTTGAAAAAGTCAAGGTGGTGTACCCCCTTAAGTGTAATAAGGTAGCATGGTTGCTCTGACATTTCTGACAGCTCAATTTAGACTTGCATTCTTTGACCGAATGACTTGATCGCAAACAATTAAAACACAAATGTTTCGATTGTATATAATTAATTCGACCTGAAATTTGCAGAGCTTTAAATTGCTTACATTGAAAAATGGAATGACCTTGTTTATCACAAAAGTTACATTTAAAATTATTAACTGAGGTGTTGAACGATTAGCTGTTATACTCTTGTTTTTGTTTTTGTTATCACTGCAACGCTCCGTCGAGGCGCCCATAGCTTGGAGCGTTCGAGTGCGAGATAATAGGAACTCGTCGAATTCCTTAAATAATGGTTATGATTTTTATTTACTGAACGTCTCTTCCCATTGGGCTCTCAAATGTTTGTCAAATTTTTACACAAGAACATGAATGAGTAAACGCTCCTTCGATTTGAATATTTAAATTCATTAAGGCATCTTTTGCTGTGTTAACGGTATTTCTCATGACCTTTAATGAATTTAAATTATCGACAGTGACATCAGAAATGGAGGTGATTTTGTTGAAAATGTTCGAGACTAAAAGCCTCTCATTTTTAAAATACTCGTTCAGCACTCGCCAAGCCGAGCCATAATTGTCGCCCGAAATGGACAGTGCTTTTATGACAGAGCTAGCCTCTCCGGTTAAACACGACGCAAATAATGAAACTTTTGAATTTCCGCTAAATCGGAGTCGTCATGTATAACTGATTTGAACATGTCTTCAAAATTTATCCAATCTGCAAATTTGCCATCAAATTTCGGCAATTCAAGCTCTGGCAATTGAATACAAGAATTTATATTTGCGTGTGTTTGCAAAATTTGTGAAGTAGAAGCTTCATTCAAGAGAGAGGCTTGAATTTTCAAATTATCTATATGTGTATTCAAATATTCTTCAATTTTATTATAATTTTCGCAAAACTGTTCCCAGTATTTGTCAATGAAAAATTTCAATTTAGTTTTTTTCTCCGCAGTTGTAATGGCTCTAAGTTTTGAATTATGCTCACGACCTTGTGTGTTTAAACTACTGAGCTTAGTTAAACGTTCCGATAGATACGTAATCGTAAAGTTATTTTTGCCTCTTTTTTTCGTATTGTCATATAAACGAACTATTTCTTGATCGAAAGATTCAATTTGACTGCATAAAAAGGCAATATCTTCTTCCCGCGACATTTTAATGAATTTTTCACGAATTTGTTATATAACAATTCAAATCTAAACCAGATCCGGCTCGAAGAACCATTTGTTTGCGACCGACGCTGTGTAAATAATTTTACTTGGCCGTCGCAATAAATGCAAATTGCGTAACCAACTTTTCAGTATAAACGGACGGTCGATGTAATGTTAAGCGATACTCCGCGTGAACGCGAGTGAGTGCGTGTCGCGAGTATGAAATTGCCCTGAGCGAGAGTGAGTCCGATAAACCTAACCATCGACTGTTACTTTGCCGCGCTTACAAATAATCTTTTTAATTTGTAACTGAACTATGAAATTCGTTTATTTGAAATTTTATGAGACTACGACTATCTAAAATAACCAAATCCCTTAGGTTATTTAAAGTGACTAACGAGCCACTATATAATATGAAAATATGAACATGCAATAATAAATAACAATTGAATTTGAATTGAAATGTGTCCTAAGCTGTGACTCACAGCTTCACAACTATAAGTTGTGTAGTGACTACAAGTCTCAGGTCTGAGAACACGTGTTATTGAAAACATAAACTGTGAGTAGTGAGTACCTCATAATAGGAAGTCGATGACGTCATCCCTTCCAGTCAAATGACGGCGTCATCGTCTTTTTATTATGAGAGATATGTGGACAGACCCCCCCCCCCCCTCCACCCTAACGGTTCGTCGTTCACCGTCACTGCGACGACCCCTTTTTTTCCCGCTCTCCGCCCCTTCCCCCTCGCCCCCCGCCACTCGCCCACGAAACGATCGAGAACACGAATTTAATTGAATTAAAATTATTATTCGGAAAAAACAAAAAACGTAGTTCGCGAGCGCGGTTTCGAACCCGCGTCCCCGGCGTGATAGCTCGGCGTTTTGACCGTCGAGCCATGACGCGTGATTACCGGTGATGCGTTTTTAGCGCTACTTATTCGCGCGTTCGCGCGTTTTCGCGGACGGGGGCCGAAAATGGCCGAAGCGAGCGAGCGTCGCCGGCGCACTCGCGCGATTCCGCGGGCGGGGGCCGAACATGGCCGAAACGAGCGATCGTCGTTCGCGCCGCTGCCGCCGCTCGCGCATGCGCTCGCCCGAGAAACAGCAGCCGCCGCTTTTAAGCGCGCGAACGAGTCTCGCGGCGATTCGGCTTTTCCCACCGTTCGCAGCGACGTGTGAAACTGGCAAAAGTCGTTAAAAAACGTTATACGTCTAATGCAATTGAAATAAAAAAAAAGTCTTGATTTCGAGAAAACGGTAACGAGTAGACATTTAAAAAGGTTCACATTACAGATAAGG
>JABFOV010006369.1:0-10766 GCA_022817685.1 Aradophagus sp. ZL-2020
GGGGGGAGTTAAGGGTGCGCGCGCCTCCTCCGTCCGGGGGCCATTTTTACTTCGGCTCCCGCAACTATGTGTAAAAGATTCCCGGCCGGAGATTTAAACGAGCACAACTCTGTTTTCGAAGCAGGCTGCGCGATTCTAAAACATTCCTCAAATCAAAGCACGCGCTCGGCTGCTGAGCGAATCGGGAATTATATATACGACCGGGGCAATCGCTTCGTGGGACGAGACCGACATTTGTGTGGATTATGTGGCGCTCGCTAGACTTTCCGAGCCGAAGAATAATCGTAATTCCGAAATAATTGATGCGTCGGAATTACTGAGTGTTTGGGGAGGGGAGGAGGTACAGTTTTGGACTGTGTTTTAATCTAAATAGCTCTAAATAGTTTTGGTGATAATGAGAATAAAAAAAAAAATAGAAAAAGATGGTAACTTTAAATGCTTTTTTTTCAGTTGGATTTTTTCAACGTGTATGAAAAATATTGTTTATTTACGAAAATTGTTGTAGATTCGATAAAATGCATTTAGAATATCACATATTTTTAAGTGAAGAATATTCGTTTTTAACATAAAGACAGTTCTAATTACATTATGTATTTTAAATATTTTACTTAGTCAAAAGAAAACATTTCGATAGATTTTTAATAGAAAAAAACGTTCTTTTCATCATAATTACGCCCGAATAAAAGTCTTGTATTTCACTATTATTTGCTGATTTGTTAAAGAAAATGTATATACGTGCATTACGTCATATGTAATTATGCAAAGTACCCGAAGGCAATTCCATGTGAAATGATTAATATCACTTTACATTCGTCAAAACGGGTATAGATTCAATAAAGCTACGAACTTAAGGTATCATTTACCGCGGATTGATTATTTCATTCTGGCGCTCTCGTGATATTCATTTGTAGCAATATTCAAGTTATATGGCGTTGAAAACTGCTCTGTACATAAAAACGAAAAAAAAAAAAAAAAAAAAAGAAAATAAAGAAAAAAAATTGTGTTCATAGAAAACGCGATCGTGTAAATAAAGATGTGAAAATTAGAAAGTGGAAAAATAAAACGATAACCATTGTCTCACGCGATAAATTGTCCAATACGACCAATTGTCCCGCACGACCTATTGTCCATGATTCTTTATAAGCCCATTTTCACAAGCATCACTGTAAAAATTGTCGTTTAATTGCGTTTGGGTTTTTATTCCCACGTAACTTATTTCCCGCTTTTTGCCCTCTCAATTTTAAACAGCTGCCTTTGGAAATGATATAATTCCACTTTTGCGCGTTATAATTAAAAATAACGTAAGACAAACGAGTTGTTAATCGAAAATTTGATATTATTCAATGAAGAGGCTCAAATTTGCCGTGCAAAAATATCGATTTATATCTGTATTAATAGAGTCAAACAAAACCGAATAAAGTCGGCCACATTCAAAGGCTTCAGCGATTTTTTTGTTTCTATACAGAAATTTAGTGATATATTTAATTCATGAATGTATTCAACACGTGATTTCGATTTTAATAAGGTTGTAAGTGCCTCTTATTGATAATTACGTTTATCTAGAAATACTTAACGTGTTCGGCGAATTATAATAATATAAAAATCAGCACAAAATGATGGATGTAAGGAATAAATTTTTTGTTTGTTTGTTGCATCGTAAAAAGGAAGGGTAAAAACGATTTAACAAATTTGAATGAAATTTAAATGGAAAGATAGAGCTGAGTCACGAAGAAGTTTTGTATCACTAAAACTTTATAAAACCAGAGAATTTTTTAGCGAATCGGTAAAATCGATACCGCGCCGCCGTTGACGGGAGAATATCATTCTTCCACTTATAACGTATCAACAATACACCGCTGCCAGTGAATTCGTTTCAAATTATCAGTGATTAATACGTTTGATTTCACGTATTCATCTAGACGAAAAAAAACAAAAAAAAAATGAACACTTTAACGCATCGCAAATACAATGTATGGAATATTCGCAATTTCATTATTTCGCCATGAAACCTTACAATATTTTATATAACAAAAATTAGAATTTGTAATGCAACAAAAAGAAACCCGCGGGAAATGCATTTTGTAAAATTATTTCCGGCGTTGAAAAGTAAACAAACATTACACAATGCTATGAAGTTATTGAACTCGTAAATATGAAAGATACATAAACATATTGTCAATAATTTTTTATGAAAATGTATTCAGATAGTTATTCGTATTAATTATGTTACATATAAAATACTTTATATTAATTTTTCATATATGTATATTCTTGCTTAATTTTCTGAATAAATATATATGCAATCGTTATGTAAAATACTTTTTCGCCAGTAAGCGAGATTCCGAATTACGGCCAGAGTGTCGAAATATTAAAAATTCGTTAAATCTTCGTCAAATTGAAATCATCGCGACATAATCTTTCACGACGTGATAAATGTATTACGAGTTACCAATGGCAATGTAAATTACCGTTACCGCGAGCTATGACGGTAAAAATGTTAATCACTGTCTTTTATTTCTCGGCGCAGCATTATTTGAAACACATGGCCAAAGCAAGAATGTAATACCGCCGAGCGGACTTCCAATAAGATTAAAATAGACGCTTCTATTTGAGTTTATATTTGATGTGTTATTGGGAATTCACGGTGGGCTTCAATAAAATCCAATTAAAAGCGGCGAAATTCATTGAAATGAAATGAGACTCAAAACGTCTGAATTCAATTTCTTGCGGCTCCGTTGTTATATCATACGAAACAAAATGTCGCTTTTTGCCGCGCCCGCAGCGCCATTTGATCGCTATAATTACTTGAAAAACAATTTATCATCCGAGTCACGATGACCCGATACATCGTCACCTTTGCTCCACACGATGCTGCGGTGAACAATTTGTACTTTTATACGTCACCGTTGGCCCGGATAAAAGTCGAAACAAAACCGAAATTCTTGGAAAATATAATATATTGTGTATATATGATACCGATGGACCAAGTTTAATATAGTTTCTATATTTATATATATATATATATATATTTAGTACATGTATCGTACACGTGTTATTTTCGAAACTTTGACGTGTAAATCGAATTTTAAATAAAGGTCAATAATTTATAATGAACAAGTCAGGTAACTCTGAAATATATATAACTTTAATTGTATCAAGAAAGGAAAGTTATTGTGAGACCAAAACAGCTACTCGTGTATTGAAATTGCGAACTAAGAACAAGACCATCTAAATATTTGTACGTAAATAAATATCCTACTATTTCGGTATCCCACGCTCCTGAAAGTCTCTTTTCCAAACCGACCTTTAAATTTTAATTTCCGTCAAAGTCCAGATTTAAGCTTCTAAAGCAGGAACAGTCTTTCAAGAATGCAGTGTAAGATTACGATATCTCAAAATTGTATAAAAAATGATGCCGTCTTCAAATTTTATTTGCATTTTTCGTTGGCACAAATCGAATGTCACAATCTTCCATCAGGCCACTAATTGTTTTTCATTAAGTAAAAGTATATCAATTTCGAATAGTAAGTTTACTCTATAAATAAACACCTAAATATTGCATCTATTAAAAATCGATCAAACCTACTGAATTGATTGTAAAATTCAAATAATAATCACAAATTGCAGATAAAAATATGAAAGTTGCCAACTGAAGAGCCGCTTCTCCCAACGTGTTATGATACACATTTACGTACATGCATTCGTGCATACATGTATATAAAAAACGACACCGCGTTTTGCTTGAGAAGCGACTCGGAAAGGAAGAGCGCCGTTAGGAAGAAGCAATGCGCGGATCAATTAAGCAAATTAAAGGATGACAATTTTCGCGGAATTAGAGATCGTGAAAGAATGCCCTCTTCCGGGCACTCGGAGCGCGCGTGTGTAATTGCCGGGAAATTAAGACGGCGAAACGAAAAATATGATCCCGTATTCATCGGCCCCGGGAGTGACAACTTTCAACGGGACGGACGGCCAAACGCCGTGAGGTGGGAGGCAAATTATAAAGTAGCCAAGCTTAGTGAGAGGTTCCAACAGTTACTACAGTTAGCCATACTTTCATCCTCCGCCTCGGCCGCCGTAAAGTAAGTGAATTCATTGATTGCTCCGCACAACAGAATCGCGCCTCGTTTCACCGCCGTGGCCCCCTTTTTGTTTGCCCGCTTTTTCTTCCTCCCCTTCACTTTTTGCCGCGCAACAAACGTAACCCGTGCGGTGTCGATCGCGGGGCCTCGTAAAGCAACTCTAAAGTGCGAAACGAGCATTAGTGAGCAGCTCAAGCCCGCGAGCGTTAGACCACGAGTTTAATGCTCGCTCGCGAAAAACGCTCCACTTATTACAACCGGCGGATATTCTCGTTATAAGTGGATCCGCCGTTTCGCTCGCCGATTAACAACGCCGCGATTGTTACGGATAATGACGATCCGCGCGCGCGCTACTTTCGGTATGTTTACGATCAAGTGAATTTGGATAGTCATTACGGCCGAGTGGATTGTCGTTGGAAGAAGTGAGTTGTTTTGAGTCAAACAAATGTCGTTTGTTTACAATCTTTCACCAGTGGATAATTGTGAAATGCAAACACGAGGAATGAATAATTCCCTGTCAAAATTTTTTAAACCAGTACTTTACGCAAGTTTTTACATCACTTAAATGTAATCATTTGCACGATCGCGTTATCTTAACGTAACACTTACATTTCCAATACTTGCATAACTGATCGATAAATTTCAGACGTTCACAGTCTAGCCAACAGTTAGAGGAAACCGCGATCTTTTTATACAAGTTATAAAAAGTCGTGTAAAAATTGTAAACGTTACGATTCGAATTGAAGAAAGTATCGCATGGCGAAAAAAATGAATCCATTGTGTGTCACCATTGTTACGTTGGCAGCACAACAATTCACAATGCAAACTAAAATTGTTCAAAGTCCTTTCTCAGACGTTATGTATAAACAGAACTTCTTGTGCACATAAATTTCATATTACAATTGCACGATTTCTTGCCGTTCTCCTCTCACATAGACTGTAATTTCTGAAACAACTTCTCCTCACCTGCGCCGGATCAAAAGCAATTGCACTGAAAAGGACGATCTTCTCGAAATGAAACGACCATTTTTTCGTCCCTGTATCGAAATCGAATTCCGTTAATTACGGGCCTCGAAAAAACGTACTCGCCCTGCGAGCGAAACGAGGCAGCTTTGAAATGCCGTTTCCTCAAAGAAGCTTCTCTCTCCCTCGAAATCGTATTTATTAGTTCAATAATCATAACGATAAATAAAACGGCACGACCGCTGTCCACGAAACGCGCGATCGCTTTATTAGAAATCGGCGAATACATTTTTCGCCGGTCGATCAGTTTTCCATCCCGCATAGCCGGCGTATCGAATTATTTCTTTCCATCCACGACAAGCGGATTTCGTCTGGGGCCGGGGGAGGGGGGCCGACTTTTTCGCAGATGAATTGCAATCGCGCGGCATTAATAACGCGACATTGTGATATAACTTAATGGTTCTAAATGGCGAGCGGCGAAAATAAAACACGGTCAGGCGTAGCGGTAAATAATGCGCCGAACGTCACCGTGGATAATCAATTACAAAGATTTTCCTCGTTTCGCAGTTTCGTCAAATGAACGATCGGCCGAATACCGTGGCGGTGTCGGCAAGCCCCCGAGTAAAAAGAGCGTTGATCATTTCGTGATAACAATGTGATAATAAAGTGACGTTACGATGAACACATAATGATTATAAAACTCATGATTTAATCATTTTCGATCATCAAGTCAAACCGAGTTAGCGATTGGTTTCAAACGTTTATTCATCGTTAATCATTCTATAATTAATTATATGTGATCATATCATGTGATATGATGGGACCAAAAAGTGATCAAAAATTAACTTTGATCGAACGTGAATTGTGATGTTTCATTTGATGATTACGAAGTGATTGATTTATAATCACCAATTATCGATTTGACCGTTTGGTAAAAATTATTTGTAATCATAAACTGATGGATTATTAATAAAAAATAGTTTTCATTCTTAAAGAAATGCAATCGACTGTTTGTAATTTGACGCGGCGGTTTTCAATTAACGTCAGGTTTGAAAAGTCACGCACCCGTTTTTGAATCGCGCCCATTGATCTAAATTCAATTCTATCGACGCGGCTTTTCGTATAAATAAATAATTGCGTCAATATTTTAGAGTCCGTTATTAAATGCATTATCGATCGTGGCAGGTGAAACGGTCGAAAAATCGACTCACCCGGCGCGAGTTGGAATTGCAAAAATGGGCAGTAACCATTGGCGCCGGGAACCATCGGGCCGGCTCGTAGAAAATAATGATACGGCGTACGTATACTTAATGCTAACGCACGGCGACTTGCCCGAAACGGCAAAAACACCCTTGAAATACAACTCTTTTTTTTCGACAATAACAGTTGTAGATTGCACGGCGCTTTCTAATCTCAAATGTGCAGATTATGTGACGTTTAACGGATTACGCGATTTTTTCCCTCTTTATTTCGTTGCGATTATCTTTCACGCGGAAGCGAACGATTTCTGTGTACTTTCGTGAAATAGTTGATTTTTTTGAGCCCCTGAAAAAAGGGGCAATTTTGTAAATTCCGTGTTTGCGAGGTGATTTTTTGCGTTAAACTGAATTTCGGTTTTAATTAATTTTGATCACTTACGATGAGGGAGATAATGTGATTATAAAATTAAATTTACATTAATTTAATTTTATTAAATTTTTCTTGTTTTTCACTTTGAAATATACTTGTCGCTGGTATGCGAATAATTATTTCAATGTTTATGCATCCGAATAAATGCAACGTACGCAATTATAATGTTATTGATTACGTTATTAATCAGTTAATGCACGTGAATTATTAATTAACTTAAATGTGGTACTTATTACTGTGATATATTGGATCGAGCTTTTTAATTCAAATAGAATGCAAATTATTCAAATCCATGTAGATTTTGTGGTATTTTGAGTTACGTTTATAAAAAACGAATAACGAATTTTGCGAAAAAATATTAAATATAAATATTGTAATATAATAAATATTTTGCAAAATAAATTACACCAATTTTTTAAATAAAAGGAAAAATACTTGTGTTCTCTCCGAATCAAAGTATCATATTTTTTTCAAAGAATTTATAATCTAAATCTACATTAAATTTGTTTAAAATATTCAATGAAAAAAATGGATTATTGATCCAACAACAAAATCAACATATGTCAAAATGATTTTTTATGCGATAAAAATCAAAATTACTGGTAACAATGGCTACAAGTTAGAGGTTATGTTAGAACGTGCGCGCGCATCCGGATTCGGAACAGCCAATTAAATAATCCGGCTCACTCAAACATAAAATTATACATTCAATTATACAGCAAACTGAAAACAAACGCGAAATTTGGCTCGAGTTATTGGATCATTTTCCAAACCGGACGCTCGTTAACTTAACAGCCGAGTTTTGTCGAATCGACGAAATAACGTTGCTAACTAAATTCCAACAAAAATCTTGCCCGCGTATCTGAACGTTTGTCCTTGATATAAAGAAACTTTTGCCCGTCGCCGGGCGCGTGTAATATTAATAAACTAATGTTTAATCAGAGCGCATGTTATTAAAGTATTTTATTAAAGTAATTTTCGTGTAATTACGAGCGCAGTAATTAGTAAGCGCGTTAATGTTGTATTTCCCAATTAAAAATTTATTTAAATCGTTTTCAAATGCCAAACGATAGGCGTGTAATTGCTTTAGGTGAAGGAAAAGTTTGAATTAATTGCGAGACGTGGCGAAACAAAATAAAAACGAAAAAACAAAAAAAGAAAAAAAAAAAGAAAAAGTTTACAACACGAGTAGGACAATGCGAAAAACAGAGCCGGGAAAGTTGTCAAATAGATATTCACAGTCTCTGTCTAAATATTATTTATACACTCTTAAGATGGCGCGGCAAAAAAGTTTTCGCATAAAACTTGCGGCGTTGTCGAGCGCGCGAATCAAAATCAACGAGTGGCGTATGAAAAATACATAACGCTTCGAAGGGTCTCGGTCGGTGTCGTTATAAACAACAACGCGTTAATTGCATTAATTGCGGTAAGGTGAAGTGCGCCTTCGGAATCGCGTAAAATTGAAAAATTTTCACCGCGAGCACGGAGAACGGTCACGAGCCATTATGTGTACGATTAATACATACATTTACTTAGAATTTCAAATCCGAGAACCCGCGAACGAGGAACGGGAAATTTCAGGTGGAAATATATGCAAATTCCGAAAGAAATTGCGGGGGAAAAAAAACGTCGACCCTTCCGATCCGGCCTATTAAGCGCGCTTTAGGTAAATCTTCGATCGGTAGTTTATCGCGTTATTCGCATTAGGATATTGCGCAATATTTGTCAATAATGACGATAAATATCAATATTATCAATAATATCGTTGTATATGTGCGCGGTGACATTACGAGCAAGAAGTGTTTCACATTATACAAAAGAGACAATGAAAATTGTCGACAAATTTGCAACAAATGTATTATAAAAAGTATTTAACAGATATAATATTTTGACGTTATTTATTGAAAATCCTTTTTTTATTTGTCTTCTGAATAACGGAAAAACAACGTAAATTATTTTGAAATTCCTAAAAAATAGATAAGAAAAAGTGTTTGTGATACTGATCGAATTTAATATAAAAAATAGCAAAACCCTAATTCGCGTATCGAACTTGTTGACAGATGGCGCCTTCGTCATGTTTTTGTTTACGTTACGGTGCAACGCTTCGAGAGAGATATTTTATACAGCCTTCTTATGGAAATGGCTCCTTGCAATAATATGTCTTATGCGCGGAAAGGCTCTGCGAAAACAAAGATTCCTATTTTTTCCCCACGTTCTCGCGAAATGTTTGTTGACCCTTAATGTTTAATTCAAGTTACCTTTTCAACGATATTTTCGATCAAAATGTTTCCCGCTTAAAAGGTTTTACTCAAAATAATAGGGATTGATTTTTCACGTCCTCGGCAAACGTTCGATTCCTTACTTTAACCGTTATTTAGCGATATTTAAAAATAGAAAAGTCATACTCTCCTACGACACTTTGCTTTTTACATTTATTGAAAAATCGAACTTTTTCAAATAAAAGAAAAGTAACATACATTTCGAGAAAATTTGATTAATATGAAAAAAATTGATTGGTAAACTTTCTTTTTTTTATGCGCATCATAAATGTGACATTATCCGTAACAAAATTTAAAATTCAACTTTTATTTAATTTATATAATTTCCATGTCTAAAATGCTTAATTATTAACGGCACATAAGTGAATAGAAGTGAGATTAAGCTAATGAAACTCGGAAGTAAAAAATCACCAAACCGATAAGCAATAAGAGCACATCTAACAAAAGAGAAAGATTTTCTGAAAGTTTAGTACAATTTATAACGTAATACTTGACTTTTATTTTTTCCTGCCTTGAAATGCGACATTTTTCAATTTTATTTGTACAATTTTTAATCACACTTTCATCTGCGTGTAGAAATTAGGATGATAATTAAACAATAATTAAAAAAAAAGACAAAGTTTTATTACCCTGAAAAAAGTTTACTTATCGCGACCGGAAAATTTTAATTATTCTAATTAAAAATAAATAAATCCGATTATCGGGACGCTGGAAATTTTACACACGACTATTGTTTACGTTGAAATAATGCAGCCGTAAATTATTTTGCAGAATGTCGTACACATTATCTTCCACCACGCAATGTGCCGAACCGTTCCTTGGACCTAGTCTCGCTCAAGTTTGCCCAGGGACCCAATTCCTCGTATTTATGACGATTCTAGATAATTTTATACGCGCTAAAGAAGACATTTCTCGACTTTGTCACAGAATAATTCCTACGAAATCGCCAGAATATATTTACGACTTCATTGTCGTAGGTGGTGAGTATACTTCATATAAATCTGACAAATGTGTACACATGCACTAACATCATGCTGCGATAAGTGACGAAATTGCATACATTCGTTTTCAGTGGAAAAGTAATACTCGTATTCAGTGAATAATATACCAAATATATAAAAAAAAATATCGAATATACAAATTATATTACTATAATACAAAACATAATTTGTATAAGAGTTGCGGGAGTAAAAATGGCCATTTACACACTAGGGAATAAAATCTTGTAAAAATAGTTGAACTTCGAGAACAAACATAAAATAGCAATATTTGTTATAAAGGTGTTGAACACGTAACAAAAACACCGTACGAGGACAACCTCTCGCGAAATTGAATTATCGTGCAACATAACTTACGATATAAACATCGTTGATAAGTATCTTATAAATTATTTGAAAGCTTATTGTGCGAGCTTTCATACGGCGCTTTAGCCACTTGTCTTCGATACTTAGTCATGAAGGTATGTCACTGTAAACTTGGGCTTCGAATTTAAGGATCAGAAACTTCTTACCAACAGTTTATGTTTAAAACATTATTGAAGCACCATCGCGATATGTTCGCTATATTCATAACTGTAAATATTGAATATAATAATACCCTCGCAATATTCGCTGTTCAAATATTACTGCGCCAAAACAAGTGCGAAATTCCCGTTATTTAACGCGATCAAGTTTACCCCGGGAAGTGTTAATTGATCAATATTGATCGATATTGACCAATGTATATTATATCGATGGCTGGGAAGAAAAACCCCCATTGTCAAACTGGCAATGAAGAACAAACATTCTCAAACTGGCAATGAAGAACCCCCATT
>JABFOV010006370.1:0-10763 GCA_022817685.1 Aradophagus sp. ZL-2020
GAAGTCGTTTTTTCGTATCAGCAGACTGGCCGTGAACCCTGACTGTTAATTTTTTAAACAATATAATGACACTAATCGTTGTTTATTTGTTTGAAATATTCTTTTCTGTCTAATAACAAATGTTCCCTAAAATATAAAATACAGATATCATGTTTTTGGGCTGTTGTTCATACTTTGTAATTTTTTGTTGAGAACCGCTGACAATAGTAGAGTCTGCTGGACTCCAGTCTGCCAACTTCCACTTCATTATTAAAATAAACTGTTAAGTCAATCGATTATGAGTGTAATGATAAAATTTTCGAACAAAAATTCCAAAAAAAAATTGAATGTTTAATCAAAACATATTTTTAAACAAGAAAATTATTAGAACATATGAGAAAGTTCAGTAATAGTTTGGATCCTTTTCAAAATTGCCATCATTTGTCACAAGAATATTTAATTTGTGAGTGCCATCCGTCATAGGACCGACATTAAAATTGTTTACTCCTCATGACTTTAAGAAAGGCATATAAACATACCCAGCAATTTCTGTAATACATGTAAAAAGAAAATAATAAGTATATTGATTAATAATTGTATTAATTTTCATGAATATATAAAGTATTTTATTTTATAAAAAAAAGTATAATTACCAATTATTTTGCCATCTTTTTCGCGAGCATTTTCTAAAGAACAGGTTTTCACTTCAGCGGTTTTTGATGTTTTGGTATTAGAACCCAAAAGTTTGTACGTAGTAAAAGTATGAATTAGTAATTCAAATAGACATGAACCGTGAAGAAATTGATGATGGGAATTTTCGGTTCCACGTTTTGAAAACTGAAGACCTGTAATCAAATAAAAAAAATTAATTAGAATTAATTACTGATTTATTTCAAGTGTTTTAACGAATTGAATTTTCTTTATTATCATCAATATGCATGCTTTATAAGTTTTTACCATTATACATATCTTCTACATCTTCCTTTTCACTAGTGTGTGCATATTCGTGTTTGTCTGTTGATCTTTGCGAAGTTGTTGCATTATCTTCTGAGGCAAAATTATCTACATTAGCCACCTAAGTAAAAAAACATCATACGTTTTTCGATTAAATTTATCTCACAAATCACGTATCAAAAATGAAGAGAAATAAAGATAAACGGAAGAGGATACAAGACAAAGAATAAAGAAGGGCGGAAAAATTTGAAATTTGTCTCCTAGTTCAATAGAAGATGAGAACAAAATTTAAAAAGCCAGAAATTTCAAATTCTTCTTGTAACTGAAAACGTTTTTACGTTGAAATTAATGATAAGTAAATCGGTCTATAGAAACAAAGAAAAAGAAATGTTAAGAAAATCGGAAATTCGTCCATAATTCAATACGTTTCTCAATTAAATTTAGGTAACGAATTACATATCAAAAAATAAAAAGTAAGACGGAAAACAAATAAGAGAGGGCGGGAAATTTTGCATTTCTGTGGTTCAGTGTGTTTCTCGATTGAATTCAATTAAGTAACCACCTATTAAAAGCACAAAGAAAGACAAATGGCATGTTTGAAAAATAACAACCTTTTCTGTTGAACAAGGATAGAAAATTTAGTTTACATAAGCGTGTCCTTTTTTAATGAAAAAAGTTGTTAATTTTTGAACATACCAAAAATTAAAATACAAAAAAAGGCGGGAAAAGTTGAATTTTTGTAATTCAGTATGCTTCTCGATTGAATTCAATTTATAAACTACCTACTGACAGTGCAAAGGAAGAGAAAAATAGAAATAAAAAAAAAACCGGGAAAATTTGACATCTCGTGAATCACTATGTTTCCTGATTGAAATTAATTAACGAACCACCTATTAAAAGCGCAAAAGAAGATAAAAATGGAAATTAAAAGAAAAGGGCGGGAAAAATTGAAATTTGTAGACAAGAGCGCGTTAAGTTAAAGGCCATTGAGCGCGAATTAATTAAAAGATGTTTTTCATCATACGCGACGAACGAAAATGCAACGCGAGTAGTGCGCGCGCGTAATTACAACACATTGGTTCGTTAACAAAATGTCTTTCTTCGTCGTCAACAGAACGCGAGTACTTATGACGTTTCTCTATTTCTCTCGTCCTCTTTCAACTTTTTCCCAATCTTTTCGTCCTCGTCTCACACTCTTTGTCCCTCTTTCTCTCTTGATCGTGCGTGCAATTGAAACTCGGGCGTGAAACGGTTTGTTCCCTTTTTTTTTTTTTTTTTTTTCGTTTTTTCTATTCGCTTTTTTCCCTATTTTAATGGAAACTTTGAGAAGAAGCGCTCGACGGTATTATGCGAACACTTTCATCCTTAAATTAAATGTTACGCGTTACAAATTAACAAGTTCTGTTTCCGACTAATGGAGTTGAAGCTCCAGTCCGGCGATCCACTCATAAGAAAGAAATATTTTTTAACGCATTTTAACGCGGCTTGCAACGTTTTGCGAGCTTTCCCGTTTTAATGAACTTTCGCGAAATTTCGCGAAACTAAAATCACCGTCGACTTCGAGCGCTTTTCTCCGGCGATTCTTTCAAGCGTAAACGTTTTTGTTTGATCATTTTTGCCGGTCAATTAATTACAGAGCCTGGCATTAACTTTTGTATCACTATTTAGACAAGTATTTCAGTAACATCACGTCCTCCAAGCTAGCGGACAAAAGTCAGCGGAATTGAAAAAAATATATATATTACTAATTATTACTAATTTATTACTAATTAATTACCACAATTAAAAATTAATTGCTATTGGCGGACATGCTAAAAATCGAATTTCCGCTGGCTTGAGACTCAAGCTGGCGGAATTTTTAACTAACAGTAAAATAATGAATGCAGGAGTACTTAATTAATTAATTGCCTTTTATTGCCAAGTTATTTACGATTTTTTAAACAATTGTGACCTTGGCAATTGGGCAAAATTTATAATTCCGCTGATTTGAGACTCAAGCTGGCGGAATTCTAAACCAAATGTAAAATCATGAAATATATGTACTCAATTAATTATTTGCCAATAATTGCCAAGTTATTTATGATTGTTTAAACAATTGTGACCTTGGCAACTGGGCAAAATTTTTAATTCCAAGTCAGCGTATGTGTTTTAAAATTACATATCTGTGTGTCAAAATTTCAGTTTAAATGTTCATTTTACATTTATGTTTCAAATTTTCTTTTCTTTTCAAATGAGCTCGGGCTGCCAAACTTATGTCTCGTGCTACAACTTCTTACTCGCCCCGAAATGCTTACTTTCGGCTCTTGATGTGTAATATGTTAATTTCAACCTATAATTGCCGTGAAAAATAATTCAATATTTCAATTTAAAATGGAGCAAATATCTTTTGCAAAATTCGTTCGTTGAATGAATTTTCAAAACAGGCTATTTGTAATAGGCTCTTTGCGCACCATGCGTGTCGGAGCGCTACAAGATTTAAAAAAAAATTTTGTTTTAAATTTGAAAAAAATTCAAATGAATTAAAAAAATGTTTAAAGAAAAATTAATAAAAATGAAAAAAATTTGAAAAAAAATTGAAAAAAAAAATGGTTTGAGAAAAATGTTTGAAAAAATTCAAATGTTGAAACAAAATAATTGATTAAACAAAAAAGCTATTAATTAATTAAGAAAGTTTAATAAAGTTTATTTAGACATTAGTAACTAAAAGAAAGAATTTCAATGTAGATGTTAACGTTGGGACACTGAATTAAAAAAAAAAATTAAAGAAAAATTAAAAAATTAAAAAAAAATCTTTTGAACAAAATTTTTAAAATCAAATTTTGTTTAAAAAAAATGAAAATTTAAAAAAAAAAATTTGAAAAAAATTTAAATATTTAAACAAAAAGGTTATTTGAACAAACAAGAAAGTTCAATAATAGTTTATTAATTAACAGTTTATCTAAACATTAGTAACTAAAAGAAAGATTTTTAATTGGAAACTTAAATTTAGCTTCGTGGGCAATATGGCGGCCACGAGGGTACAATCCAGACCAATCCAGTGACAGATGCTACCTTATTTATTGTAACACGGTGCGGGCGGCCGCGAAGCGGCACCGCGACGCGCCAGGCCTCGGCTACTGGTTCGGGTCACAACTGAAAGGAACGGGTTAGGTCAGGGGTTAATTAATCAATTAACAGGGCGCCAGGCCGTTTTGCTTCAAAACGGCTAAAAGAGAACCAAAAAAAAATGTGCTGAAAATAAGGAGAAGATAAACGTAATCTCAGGGGAGCGGGACGGGCGAGGTCGGTCCGCAAAATCAAACGCGAAACACCATTTTTAATATAACAAAACTTTATTTATCTTATTCTACATCAAGGCCTTAAGGGCCGGCATCAAAGTCTTGGGGCCTTAAGGGCAGTTGCGAGTCGGTAACAGAAAACTATTATTATTACAAAAAAAAGGGGCCTTCAAGGCCGGTAACGAAAGAAAAAGAAACTAAAGTCATAAGTGCCGTAAGGGCCTGCAACGGGCTGAAAAGAAACAGAGAAAGAAAGAACAGGTTAATAATTATTGACTATTAAAATAAAATTTCTCTCAGTGTATTAAGAAGTAAAAAATATGAATGAAAGCAAAGCTAGATAAGGCGTCGAAAAATTTTACACAGAGTGTCCCGGTTGCAGTTGTATATTTAATAAGGATTGTTTTATTTTTGGGGTCGCAGGAGGCACGAACCGGTGACTGGCAGGAAATCGCGAGTAACTTTAGAAAAAGCCCGCGGTTTGGCGCTGCAGCAAAGCAACGATATTTATAGACTGAAAGCACGACGCGGCATATGGCACGTGTGAACCTCGAGCCGAGCATATTTCCGCGGCCGAAACACTCGCGGGAGAATTATCTGGGTAATTTGTCAACGCGCGCGAAAAACGATCGGCGATGTTTCGCCGTTCCTCTTGCGATCTTTCTCGCCGACGTTTTTCGCGCCAATCGTCGGTTATCTTTAATTTATTTCGCGCTTAATTGTGTACGAGGAAATTAATAACGATGACTTAGTCAAATTTTCAAACTGCAAACTGTCAATTTATGACTGTGAATTATCAGCTGTCAATAGATCATTGTGAATTGTCAATTGTTCAAGCTGCTAAGAGGATGTCCTATTGGGAAATTGCGCAAGCTTCTTGCAATTTGACATTCAAAAATTTTTCTCCAATTAATAAAATAATTAAAAATTGAAATTAAAAATCAAAAGAATGAATCGATTTAAAATTTTTTTTTTATTTAAAATTGTCTTCAATTCGATTCGAAATATTCGATTTTTCAGTCAATATTTTGTATGAAGTATCCCTCCCCCCTCCCCATATGATAAATGCATCTCACTGTATTAGCCATGAAATTGAAGTCGAACACGAAAACACGGGAAATAATAGGAGTTAAAAGCACGCACTGAGCTGGGTCGTAAACAGTTCATGGCATTGCGCAAGGCGTAAGCAAACGTTTAACTCGCCGCGACATGCGATTCAATACAATTGAGTTTAACTTGTTGATTTTCTGTCCGACTGTCTGACATGTGCGGATGGGCCGTGCGCTGGTGGCAAACTTTTTATCGTACTCAACGCTCGAGCACAATGAGTCTATATCAACGAGAAAAAAGGCAGAGAAAATAAACGTTTCTCTTCTAACCTTTTTTCGTCATTTAAATTCTTTTTTCTTTTATTTATTGAATTTATTTACTTATTTATTTATTTATTTATACAAATAAATCCAGCGGGCTACAAGCCCAATAAAGAATTATTTACATGATAGAAAATATAAACAAAGATTAAGAGAGGATCTAAACATTAACATAAGTAAGTATTGAAACGTTCGCGTTTCTTTATTATTTTAAGTTTTACAAAAAGGAAGTTAATTAATTGAAATTTGAAATTGTTAGCGAAAGAATGACTTAATGTTTACTTAAAGTATCAATTAATTGGATCTTCAATTTGATTTTATTGAATAAAGTTTATATTTTAAGATTGATTATAATTTTAATTATATTTTTAAATCGTCCTCAGATCGTCCTAGATCAAATAAATGATCTTATGGGTCTTTCTTCATCACAGGACTATTAATAAAAGATGGAATCGCTTTGTTATAATTATAAGAATGAGGTGTGTTAATGATAATAATTATAATAATAATAGTAAAATGAAGTTCGTGGCAGGCGATTTTAGGCTGGGCAGGGATGTTTTTATAAAAAAGAAATAAAATAAGAGACTTACAGGATCTTTTACAGACCGCGCCGTAAGCCGAATACCTCGCGATTCCCCTTCTTCCAGATCTGCTTCTGAAGAAAAGTGATGAGATGTTAACGTAAGAATTCTATTTTTTTTTTAATTTTATAAAAAAATCTAAATTTATGCCTTTAATTTATAATAATTGAATCGATTGAGTGTCCCCAACTATAATGAATTTTACTATTTGCGCGTCTGCTCAACTTCAAATCTTCTTTGATTTGTATTTTAATGAAAATGAACAAAAGAACTGTTAAATATTCTTTCCAGAATATTCTAAATCATTAAATTAGGAAATTTGTTAAGAAAAATAATTTCCGTAAAGTGACTGATGACATTTTAAACCTATAATTATTTAAACCAAAATTTGTAATACTCATGAAAATTTATAAAATGAAAAACTTTTCAAAACGTTTTTGCTTGAACGTAAGTAAAATGTTTTGATATTTTCTTTATTCCAGAATGTTCTAAATTTATTAAAAAGAAAAATTAATTATCAAATTAAATTTTAATTTGTTCAAATTCCAACAGATCTTCATACTAACTATAAATTAAAACAATGAGGACTAAAGTAATAATTGAGAATAATTAAGTTGAAATTGTTAATTGTTGGCTAGATTAATTAAAACCATTATTTTCTTTAATTAATTCAATTATTCAGTTATATGATTTAGATTGTATACGACTATAATATTAAACCACTTTACAAATGAACAATTCCTATTAAGTTAACTTGATTCAATACAAGTTAACAAAAGAGAAACGTTCTAGAATCAATAAAATTGTTAAAACGTTTTACCTACGTTTAAGTAAAATTAATATAATTAATCGTTCACATTAGAAATCATTATAATCCTAGCAATTATCAGCGCAATATTCCAGTTTAAATCTGACAATTGTATTAAATAATAGTAAGATGACACTATTGGATTTAATTTTCTTATACAATCTCATTATAAGACCTAGAGATCTATTGGCTTCAAGACTAACGGACTGGTTGTAATGTCTAAAAGAAATTTGACGGTCAAAAAAGATTCGCAGGTCCTTCTTCAGATCTGTTGTGGGTAAAATAACGTTATTTATCCGATATTGATATGCTAATTTAGTAGAACGATAAATGCCACATCCTTGCCAGATTGTAGAAGTCTGGCTCGCGTGCATGATCCAGATCTTTGCGAGACCAGCTGGCACTCATTTTTTTCACGCGGAATTTATTTGGATTTAAAATAAGTTTGTTAAGAGCACACCAATCAGAGAATTTGTTAATATTATTTTGAAGGGCCTGGAAATCCTCCAGAGAGTTTACGGGAAAATAAATCTTGATATCATCTGCGTACATTAACATGTGACAGTCAACATTTTGCGGGGCGTCATTTATGGCAATAGTAAATAAGAGCGGGCCAAGGTTTGAGCCCTGAGGAACCCCAGCAGGTACATGGAAAGATTCAGAGCTTTAGCCGTGGTATTGAACAATTTTGGAACGATTTTGCAAATATGAATTAATAATATTGACGGAATTTACAGGGACATCCAGCAAGGATAATTTATTAAGTATAACTTCATGATCTAACAAGTCAAATGCCTTGCTAAAGTCCGTATAAATCACATCAATCTGCGAATACAAATTAATAGAAGAGGCAATGAATTGTGTAAAAGTAGATAAATTTGTAAGGGTGGACCTTCGTTTCAAAAAACCATAATGGATGATATAGGTCTGTAGCGGCATGGGTTCGATTATGCAACTTTTTTTTGTGCAACGTAAGATATGTGCAATAATTTATTGGAAAACGTGTCGATTATGCAATGAATGATTGTGCAATGATTTATTGTGCACTGTGCCGATTGTGCAACATTTTTTGATAAAACGTATTTTTTAATCAAAGTGCGATTGTGCATCGAATTTTTTAATCAGAGAGAGGAAAACCAGGTTTACTGGCTCTCTCTCATAGCCAAAAAATACAACAACAACATAATGATAAACAGAACAGACCAGATCAGTTTACAACAGAATCCGACTCAATGATCCTCATAAAAAAAGTAAGAGAAAACAGAGTTGCAAATATCACGTGTTACGACTCTTAACCTCAATTTTTTTTTTTTTAAAGTTTTAAAATTCTATTTTCATTTTTGAGTTTTGCGTACCGGTGTACGATTGATTAAAATAATTAGTTTGAAGTGATTATATATAGGTATACGTGTCGCGTTTTTGTGTCTCTTTAAACACGTCCATTAAAAAAGGAAGTGTTTACTGTTACACTAAAACACGAAAACAAGAAATACGAAAATTTACGCTCGACAGCGCGATAAAAACACGAATGTTGATTTTGGCACACGAATGTTGAAAAACCGCGATTATACGCAAAGTAAAGCGAAACGACTAATATTGTAAGAACACCCGAGTGAAAATTGCGAGATCTCTCCGAGATTTTAGAAACATAAACATAAACAAAGTGGCGAGGAGGTGAGCGACGTACAAAAAATCGATCATAACTCAAAAAAATGACCAATCGATTGAAATTCTTTTTGAGATACTTTTTCTCAGATAAATTCCGAATCTTCATGCAAATTTTCAGTTACAGTTGAAATTTCGTCCATTGACATGACGTGATTTGTTTAATATAAATTTTAATATTGTATATTAAAATTTCATGTATTTTATACTCAATTTTGTTTTCAAAGCAGGAAGGTTAAGTTTAAGCCGCTGCATTTTTTTTTAAATAAACTTATTTTTTGAATTCTTGGTAGGTTTAAAGATCTTCTAGATCTAGAAGAAATAAAAAATAAGATAAGATAAGATAGTATATAAATACATCGATAATATATAATTAATGAAATAAATAAATAAATAAATAAATAAATAAATAAATAAATAAATAAATATTTATTTCCGAGGAATTTTGAGAATTTCGCGACTTTCCCATAACATAATACTGAGTCATAAAAATATGTAATCAAACTTTCAGTATTCAGATTGGTATTGATATTTCAAATTTATCATCATACCAATTAAAGGGGAAGAGGGGAATCCGCATAAACGAACACTCGACAAAAGTTACGAGACAGCGATTATTAAGAGGATTATTGTGAGCCGCGGCGAGACAGAGACGAGAAAGAAACAAAGTACTGGCGAATAAGGCGGGACGTAAGCTTTGAACTGTTAATGCTTCCAACAGTAAGTTTAATGGATCGTTGCCTTTCGCGAAATACTCTCTGTTTACGTCCAAAACAAATTTGAACTGATTCGTCGGTTGATTATGTAATTCGTTTGCTTCGTTTGCTTCCGTCGAACAGATTTGTTTTCTTGTTGTTAATCGTCATAATCGATCATTCGCGTTCGAATTTGCAGATGCGATATTAGTTTCTGATTTGTCGTAGAATTTGGTTGAAAACATGGTTATGTTACAGATTTAGTTAAAAAAGAACCCAAATAATTCAAATTATAATTATTTCCTCTTTTTTATTTTTAGTTTAACATTTTTATAGCATTAAATTAGTTTTTTGGTTCATATGTTTATTTTTAAAATGTGAAATCAAAATTTCATAAATGTTCCATCGCTAATAGTTCTTTCACGTAGTTGTATGAACGTAACTTTACCACTGAATTTTGAGTTTCTTTATTAAGAGCTGCTTTAAATTGACAGTTTTAACATTTTTCTTTTGCCATTTTTTTAATAAGTTTACTTACAGGTACAATTAAAGTTTTACTCTTACAAAAATCTGGATATTAATTATTGTATTGTTAATTCAATCAGGTAAAAAAAAAATTATACATAGGTGAAAATGATGATCAATCCACAAACATAATTTCTGAAATTAAACAATCGTAACCAGACGTCCGAAGGATACTGTTGAAACTTTCGCTTTTCTTTACTATTAAAAATATATATATAATTAATTTTAAATATTGATAGAGTAAAAATAATTTTTATGTGAGTATTGATTTTTATGTTATTCTAAAATCGTTCTCAGATTGTCTGAGATCAAATGAATGATCTTATGAGACTTTTTCTCATCATAGGACTTTTAATCAGAGATGGTAGCAATAATTGTAAAAAAATAATAATGGTACAAGAAAAACTATGAATTCGGAGCAGACGATTTTATATTGGGCAGGGATATCAATTATATATATAAAAAAAAATATAAAACAATAAACTTACGGGATCTTTCCAGACCGCCCCGTAAGTTGATACCTGGCGATTCTCCTTGTCCTCAGCTGTGGCTCTAAACAAAATACTCCGTTTTAACTCGATGATCTTGGCTTTGGTAGACAGTCCTGGACCGCACCGTTCCTTTAGGAAATCCCAGCCGACTCACCTTTTCTTTTCAGAAAAGCGTGAATCACACAGCCGTCAACCTTCTATTGAGGATTAATCAACCTGTTGACGGTCTTTTCAGCCTCGTCAACCCCCCTTACGCCGCAAGCACAAATGACAACGGCCTTTTCAGACGCGGTGCCACTGAGTTGGGCGACTTATTTGGGGACTTTCTACTGTTGATGTTCGCTGGGTCAACTAGCGCCACTGATGACAAGGGCCTTTTCAGACGCCGTGTCGATCAGTTGGGCGGCTTATCGTTGA